>SNQJ01S0034387.1:85784-104633 GCA_010110895.2 Picea sitchensis | reverse complement strand
AAAAAAAATATGTGGGGGTGTTTTATTTCATCTTTTGGTTTATGGCAAGAGGTATTGTTCACTAAGTATATCCACCTATGTTCTCTCATGGATTGATCAAGAGCTTCAACAAATCATCTTTAAGGTCCTCTCTTTTGGAGTTGGAATTCGTGAGTATCCAACAATATGTGTGAAACCCAAGGAGAATTAAGCATTGTGTAAGATCACATCATGAACTTGAATCATCCAAAGAATGAGTAATATATCGAACAAACAATATCTAGTCCGCTACGCAACATTGAATATTGCGACAGGTAGATTATAGATCATCGAATCTGAAAGCATCTTTCTTTTGGAATTAAATGGTCAAGGTATTCTCCTTGATAATTTTTAACATATCAAGTTGGAAATGAAACGTCATCTCAAGGGCTCCTCTTATTGTCTATTGCAAACCAATAGATGTATTGATGCTAAAAACATATCCAGTGAAGAAAAATACTCAAATTAAACGTAAAATTTTAACAATAAAAACTCTATCCATTACAATTTTATTAAGTAATTTCCAAAATTCTTATCAATCGTTTAAATGCACAACGATTGAGAATAGATAGTCATCGTCATTTAAGTGCAAGTATTTTCTCCCTAATTAAACTTTAAGAAGCATTACAAATAGCCATCTATATCCCATCTTTATCTTACTTAGATGCATATGTTCTCCTACCCTCACTATAATTATAGCATCCTTGTGAACAAGGGGCATTATTTAATTCATATTTTCAATATGGAATTATAGTCACTTTAAAGTGCATTTGTGATGAAGATCCAATGAATGAGTGGGCTACTTTATAACCCACCACCATGGCCGACCTAAATTAGGCACCATTAAAAATGTGTACCGAAAGTACCCCTTATGGAATAAACAAACACGATGAGAACCCTAAAGTCCAAAGTGTGAGAGCGGCTGCCCATCATGGGGATTTGTTCAATTGTGTTGGGGCTAATGTATCATAGTCAAATTATACGAACATTGAAGTGAGAGTAATGCAATAGTGACCCACTCATGGAATAAATAACAATGAAAATCAATATAATATAATTTGCTTTTAATAAATTAAAATAGTTTAAAACCGTGGGCAATTAAGTTAATTTATTAATTATTTGAAATTATAATATTTTTTTAATGATTAAGTTAATTTGTTAATATTTTAATTAATATAAATGTGAATAGTTAAACATTTTAAATAATATAAATATAAATGTGAATTGAAAAAATATAAAAAAAATTATATTATTTTGTAAAAAAATTTAAATTTTATTAAAGATTTTTTTATTTGTTTATTGGGTATAGCTCTAGTAGTGGAGAGGAGTGTTATCCTCCACATCTAGAATCAATTATTCCAAATAACTTATTAAGCTTTTAATAGTATATTATTATAACATTTTTAAATTTTGGAAAAATCAATTAACCTTAAATACTATTGTTAGAATAAGAAATGTTTAATAAATTTTTAGAAAGTATATGTTTTACATAATAAAGAAAACAAAAAAAAATCAATAAAAAAAAAAACAACAACAACAATTTATATGATATATAAATAACATCTTCTCATTACACATAAAATCAATTTTACTAAACACGATTATAAATTATCATTATTTTTGGGCGTTGTCTAATTGTTCTACAAAACCGATTTTTTTATTGAAATTTGACGATATAAATTTACATGAAATCACTATTTTTTGTTGTTTAAAATATATTTCTGAATGCATAAATGGATTTAGCATGCTGAAAAACTCGAGGGACACTCGGATTATACACAAATAATCACTCAAATTTGCAGATCTAACAATTTCTCGTTAATTTCGAACAAATATCGCCGAAAAAAAATCATTTCATAAAACCTTTAAACTACAACTTATTTATATGATGTATGACATTTCTTTAAAATATTATTGACGATGAAAATAGTGTTTATCAAATATATCAATTATAATATCGATATGTTATGTAATGATCTTTATGCAATCATGTAGATCAACTTTCTAAAAGTGTATTGGATGATCTTTATTAACTACTAACATTCATAGTAATTTAACATTCATAATAATTTAAATAAAAACAACTAAATATTTTCAATCATAATAAATCTATCATAACTTGTAAATTTGTTTTTGATAAACATTATGTAACATATAGCATTTTAATGAATACTTGTCCACGTAGAATTTTAATGAATGCTTATCCATAACTAAGAGCAATGATGAATGAGCATGTTGAAATTATAAATAAATGAATCACAAAAGAATCAAACCTACATATTACATATTTATAACGTAGACTAATTCAAAACAAATAATCATTAATTTATAAAAGGTATACTTAAAATCCTTTATAAAAATTATGATAAATCTATAACAATGTAAACATAATTATATC
The DNA here is from genome assembly GCA_010110895.2 of Picea sitchensis. Lineage (NCBI taxonomy): Eukaryota > Viridiplantae > Streptophyta > Pinopsida > Pinales > Pinaceae > Picea > Picea sitchensis. Next base: position 102,217 of record SNQJ01S0034387.1, on the reverse strand, counting down.
TAAAACTCCGCGGAAAAATAATTATATCTAAAATTATAAATTATAATAAAATGAATACTATTTACCATTTTGAACCCAAAAATATATGTACCTTTCAAAATTAAAAGAAACTTTGTACGTGCACTTATAATATCTAGATTATTGACATTGTACACTAGTGAATAACAACTAGTGAATAACATTTGGTGATAAGTATAATATAATAATAATAATAATAATCTATTTTTAAGGTCAGGGCTAAGCTAGCACACTAAATTTGGTGTATGAGACCCCCTTGTTTGTGGAACAAGGGACCACCCCCCTTCGCCCAGCGATTTGATTGGTAAAGTCTACGAAGGTATACATACCCTACCCCCCTCTGGATTTGAACCTGTGACCTTTTAAGAGGAAACACATATTCTTAACCATTAGGCCCACTCAAGCTGTATATATCTAGATTATTGACATTGTACACTAGTGAATAATGTTTGGTGATAAAAGCTTCTTTATTAGGAAAGTACATATCCATTCTACAACTTGCTTCTATAATGATTAAGATAGGTTTTCTATAATGATTAAGATAGGTTTGTCATTACATATTGATATTATTTATATAAATATTTTTAATTAAAATATAATAAATGTTTTTTTTAATTTATTAAATAAAAGAAATTGGAACATTTTAATTATTTTGGTGAATATTACATAATAAAATAAACTTAAAAAATAATTATGTTAATAAATTTTATTGGATCTTAAATTTTTTGAAAGTTGGAATCAGCAATACTCTAAGAAGGTCTATTTTTGGAGTTGTATAGTTGATATATTTTTGTTCATAATATTATTTGCTTTTAAATTGTCAAAATTCTATGATTTTAATGTAGTTTCATTGGTGTGGTGTTGTATTTTTATTTTCTCTTCTTAGCTTGAATTCATCCTCATTTTTCACTCCTAAGTGGAACACTAGGAATGGATTTGCATTGACTTACTTTGTTTTAGCAACTTTCTCTACAAGATTGTTTCTAGGTGTTCTTGTTTTCTCCTTGATGTCTTCTATCACGGTGGAATATGCCACTTATACTAAGTGTAAGTGTTATTTTGTGCCATTTGACCATGTAGGTGGACATTTTCTCTTCCTAATTGATCCGTAGGATCTTTTAATGACTATGGTTGAGTTTTGATTTTGCATGCGTTAATTAACCATTTGAGAAACTTAGTGAAAGAATGAGGAAAGAAGAGGAATTATGACAGCCATATACATATATGCAGATCTGAAATGAAATAATAGACAGCAAACCATAACACGCAGATTGATAACGGAGTTCGGCACAACTTTGCCTACGTCTCTGGGCCTTGTCTCTGTGGGGGAGGCTTCTTTATTTCTGTTCAAAAGCTCAAAAGTACATCGCTGTAGTGCCAATTGGCTACAAGACTGATCTGGTCATGTTCGTCCAGATCTCTAGAACCCTGCAAAGAAAACGACACGCAAAACGGGCGTCCGGAGCTCCCAGAAATGGCCCGACAACGTCTGCTCCTCAAAATCTTCCCTGCAACAAAATGGCTTTGGCTTGGCTTCCCTTCAGCATAACTCTACTCTGACTGCTGCTCCATGGTCTCAAACATGCCTGGTTTATATAGATCTGAAGTTGGTTGCTCATCTCCAACTTCCTCCCAAAATTTGGGCTCCAAAAATGCCCAATATCTCCCAAAAATGGAGAAAATCCAATAATAACAGGCATATAATCTTTGTAAAATCAAAACTATACAAAAAAATTCCACTGCATATGATTTATTGGGCATTAGCCCCTAGGCCTGGGCGCGCGCCCCCTAAACTCGGTCGTATGGGCCTCTATGTGGTCACGCGCCCATGCGTTGGCCCCCTCCTCGGCGCTAGCTCCTGGTTTCTTGGCAACGACATAGACCCACGTGCTAGTGGTTATAACTGCGTGCCCAAAAAAAGGTGGATGGCTCCCGGTCTCGTGGCAGGTGGATAGAACCATGCGGTTAACACTTTCCCCGTGCCCAAAACGGTGGTAAAGCCCCGGTCCTGTGGGATCCTCCCGGGATCCGGGGGCTTACCCTATCCGCCAACACCTCCGCGCTCCCCGCGCTCCTGGTTCCAAGGGGTGGTCACGTTTTTTGTTTGTGCCGAGGGTTGGGGCTAAGCCCCGGCCCTTTCCGCCTCTGCCCAAGGTTCTGACCAAAGTTAAATAATATTTGCGCCATTTGTATAACAAGCACCACCCATGGGCTAGGCGGCTAGCCTGGTCCTGCCAGTCCATTGCGCTATGGGAGGTCGGGGGTTCGATTCCCGTGCACACCATAAAACTTTACATATAAAACCAACAACCAATCACGAGGTGCCACATGGTAGCCCACGACTGGGCCACGTGGCACCTAACCAACCAACCACAAACTGCCACGCGTCAGATGTTGATTAGTCCACGTGCCTTCCACCTATCGTCGTACGTCTGCCACGTCACTTCCCTGTCACGTCAGCTGCTGACGTCATCCGTGCCACGTGTCACCCTTACAGTGGTGATACGTGTCACCCCTGGATAGGTCCAGTTGTATGCCAAATCAACCTACCACGTGTCATCACTCGAGGCTGCCACGTGTTGTCTCCAGAAGCTTCCACGTGTTGCCTTCAGGAGCTGCCACGTCAGCCTGTACGGACTATACAGTCATCCCCTTTTTTCCCTGTTTGCTTTTTCAGACAGAACGCGATATCTTGCTCATATGGAGCCCGTTTGACGAAGTAAATATACCGCCGGAATCAGGAAGGCGAGACGGACACAATGGCACTAGTTTCTTCACATTCCGAGCACTTTTATTTTTGAGCATTTTTAAACCCTGTCAGGCTTCTGGATCCGATTTCGGATCACTAATCTTTCTTCTCGAAGGATTGGAGGTCTTGCATGAGTTCTTTTTTTTTCTTTGGACATGAAGCCATGAAGTGGCTATACTTGAAGCATGTTGATCTGCATCTAAAAGCTACCTCTCATAATCCAAATTTTGTTTCCAAACATTTCGTGCTACCTCGATCGAGACGTCCTCTAACATGTCATTAGCGAAATCCACTTCTACACACAACCTAACATTGATTGTGATATGATTACTGTCGGTTTATGGAGAGTGAAAATAGAAAATTTAACCCACATAGGGGTTGAAGTTTATGTCTTAGAGGATGAATCGAAAAAAGGAAACCCTCACTTCATGTAGAAGTCTACATGACCCATAAACCAAAGGCGAGAATGAAGTAATTTATCTTGTCCTCAATAGAGAGAAATTCAATAACAAAAAACTTACAAGAATATGGATGAATAAGAGCCTCATCACCAAAAATAAGAATTCTAAGATTAAAAGATTCACTTGTAAAAACCCAAGAAACATGACTAAAAACCATTGAAATGGAAAACCAACATATAATATTTTATGAATGATTCTTGGTGTAATGTTTCCTACTTAATGGAAATAGATGGAAATGGAGATAGATGGAAATGAAGTTATCTTTTCAACTATGAAATGATCATCTAAATGATAAGCCTCTACAACACTATAAGAAAACAAAACGTGTTAAAGATTTTAATGATTCTCTAAATGATAAGCCTAAAAACCATTAAAATGGAAAACCAACATATAATATTTTATGAATGATTTTTGGTGTAAAGCTTCCTACTTAAGAGAAATAGATGGAAATGAAGTTATCTTTTCAACTATGAAATGATCATTTCTCCACAACATTATAAGAAAACAAAATGTGTTAAAATTTTTAATAATTATCTAAATGATAAGCCTCTACAACACCATTACCATAGAAAAACAAACTGTATTAAAACTTTTAATGATCATCTCAATGATAAGCCTCTACAACACCATAAAAAAAATAGAAAAACAAAATGTATTAAAATTTTTAATATCATCTCAATGATATATAAAAAAAAGTGTTAAAGTTTTTCGAAGCCATTGGAGATCCATTTCCCAACAACTTTGGGATCTCCATAAATGGAGAGAAATGAATGTAGGAAGCTCTACCACTTTCCCTTTAACCATTAAATGGATCTATCCCAACATTAGTTAGACAACGCTAAAACTGTGTGCCAAGAGTACCCATTATTGAAACATACAAGCCATTAGAGAGATCCATTTCCCAACACTGGGACCCATTTCCCTTAAATGGAAGAGAAATGAATAAAAAAGTTAGATAGCACTACCCTTTCCCTTTAGCCATTAAAGGGATCTATCCCAACATTAGTTAGACAACAATAACACTGTGTGCCAAGAGTACCCATTATCGAAACATAGAAACACAATGGGCAACCTAAAGTCTAAAGTGTGAAAGGGCCTCACCCATTTTGCGGAATTTGGTCGATGTGTTGGGCTAATGTTGTATAGTCAAATGCTAGGAACATTGAAAGGCCTCACCCATTTTGTTGGATTCGCTCAATGTGTTGGGCTAAAGTTGTATAGTCAAATGAGATGATCATTGAAATGAGACTAATGATTTCAAACGAAGTCAAAGGATTAGAACATTGAAATTTTGTAAACATTATTTGGTAATTTTGTTATTTATTTGAAGTTATAGTAAAGCAATTTTATAATGATGTTAGTTCCTTAAATGTTCAAAGGTATCATAGAAATAAGAATATAGATATTAATGGAATATATTTTCTATAATAAATAAAAGTTAAAAGGTTATATGGGTTAGTAAAAGTGGATGAGTAATATAATAAATACAAGTTAAAAGGTTATATGGGTTAGTAAAAGTGGATGAGTAACATTACATATTAGTAAGTTTTATTATTTTAATATATTGAAGTTTTTTTTTTGGTTATTCCATGAGACAATGCAATATTTTTTGCAAATAATATTTAGTCCAATAAAATAAAGATTTGAAGTTTAATTTTGAAATTTGGATGAAAAAAATACTCATTTTTATTATAATGTTAAAAAAATAGTATATATTTATTTCATCTGAAGTAGTAAAAGATTATTGGTAACGAGATTAGTTTTTGATTTATTAAGTAAAATTTATTTGGTTAAATTTGTGTGTTCAAGTTTCATTAATATAAGTGTTTGGATGATTTTTATTTTTTTTAACAATAATGGTTAGATTTTATATTAGAAAGAGCTACAACTAAATTAAACAATGGTGTAATACAAAAGTTTTAAAAATTGCACGTAGCCTTTGAGCAAAAATAAGGATAGCCAAGTCCAATTTTTTTTATTATCTCAGTCTATATTGCTCCATACCAAATATCCTTGGCAAGTGTACAACCTTACAAACTATGCTAATAACATAACTACACGACAATACAGAGAAATTCAATTAAATTAAACTAAAAACTCTGTCACAGAGGGGAAAAAACGTTGAAATCCACTTGTGCTTCCATAGCTTCCTCCAAAGTTTTCAAGTCCTCATTTGGGTGGTCCATGGCCGGGGAAACTACTTCCAAATTCTTCTTCACAACCAAATGAGGAGTCCTCAGTTGATGTTGAGGCCTAAGGGATATGAGACAATGTGACATCCCAAGGAAAATTGAGATTCTATTAACCAACAATTTTAACAAACTCAATTGCAAATCTAACTCCAAATGTTTCCCATGAAAAATATAAATGAAGGCTTGAAATTATTTATAATCTATAATCCTAGTATTCTCAACACTCATTTTATATTCTAGATCCTTCCTCCATCTATTCCACTGAGAGATGGAGCTCACCACATTGCAATTGGACTCCATATTGTTCCTTTCACATCTTTGTAACCTTCTCTGAATCTCCCTTGGATTGCATCGAATGAAACACTTATGATAGCTATGTGAATGTCCTATATTGTTCAAGGAGACTAGTTTCCAGAGCCTAATAACTTGAGTGGGAGTTGAATGCCACCAAAGATAGGATTGTGCATAAATGAACATGGCTCCACCCTTCGCTAACTCTGTAACCACACTAGCATGCCCTGGAGGAGAAATAAACATATTACAAATAGACATTTCCAAACAAAAATAGAGAATTAATACATAATCTCCAAAGCTCCCATCCAATATATCATTCAAGAGGGCATTTTTTGTTGGAAAAGCCATAAGAATTGAGGGATCTGAGGATGGTGTTAATTTCTTGTCTCCTTGTTGGTGCTTGGAAAAACACATGGAGAACATAATATCCTCTACATGAGACTCCATTAATGTCGTAGTAGGGGAGTGGAATAAGGAACTCCCCCCCACCCCCCCACCACCACCCATTTACCCTTTTTATTCCTTCCTCCATTATTGCACCAATGTTAGTGTGATAATCACCCTCTCCATTTTGTACCCTTGAAACTTGATAAAATGAGATTATAACGACGCATAGAAATCACCCTCCAAGTAAGACATGAGTGTTCAAATTTCTTTAAGGGGGATCGAGAATACAATGATCTGATAACTATCATAGAGTCCCTTATTACAAATACCTGAGAAACAACTTTCTCCCTTAGGATGGATAAGTCTTGAAAGACTACTAGAGCCTATATCTCATTATTGGGCGATTCCTTAACACTCAAACAAACTCAATTTCTTTCTTTCCATTCAATTATAAAGAACCTGCTCCATTTCTTGTCACCCCTTCATTGGACGATCTTTATTAACTGCCTACACCCATCTAGATTTAAATGGCAAGATTTAGAGATTTGCACACACAAATCCATATTAACTTTTTTTCCAAGGAAACCCAAAGGATGCTTCCCCATATTCGTGGATTACATCCCTAGTAAACCCATCAACATACACTTGTATGCCTAACTTAGAGTCATTCAAAATGGACACTTGCTAACACAAAACTAGTCAAATACCCAACAACATTAGCGACAACCAATTAAACTAAATCCACCTTAATTTGTAACAAAATGTTTATCAAACATTATCTACCATATAAAATTTTAATAAATACTTATTCATAACTAACCAAAACCATAAATAAATAAACATGTTGAAATTATAAATAGTTTTAACTTACATAATTCCTATAATCATTAATTAGCTAAAAACTCACATCTAAAATCACTTAAATCTATTTCCATATAAATACAAGTTTAAACATAACTAAATTGACACTTAAATAAACACCACTTTTTATTTTGAACAACAAAATATTTACAATTTTCAAAGATAAATATAATTTTTTAAAATATTTATTATAATAAATTATTTATTTTATATGTCATTTTGAAATATAATTTTATTTTTGCATTGGCTACCTAAGATTCATCCACATCACCACACATATATAACTTGGAAGTGGGTGATTAGAGAGAAGCCATTCAAACTTGATGGATGGATCATGGGTCCATTATGATCTCTTAGCATAACATGGAAGTGGATTGGTGGGCCGTGGGCCATCACTATAACGTGGAAGTAGGGTGCATAAGTGTATTTATAGAATATGAATACATCACTTTTTTTTCCCGAGGAAAAAAAACATTTTTCGTAAACATAAGGTTATAAAAATTCATTCCTCATATGCTTTGACATGCTGGATTTTCCCAACTACACCATCAACACTTTATCTATACGCTATATTACACTGAGTGATCTATAGTCAAGGCTCGATCTTATTAAAAAAAATATTACAACTTTTAAACATAACCAATTGTTCCTTATACTTGATTCTTGATTGCATTCTATGTAAATAATAAAAAATTAGTATTGGTTATCCATATCATAGGTTTTGTTTAAAATCATGGATCTCGCACATAGAGAATTCAACCATAAGGATTTCTCCATTAGGGAGTCTTAAATTTCCCTTTGATAATGCATTGGTCTGTTGGTTTAGCTCCCTATAGATGTGGCTAATAGAAAAGTAGTCAAAAACAAAAATGACCTCTTTAACATGTAGCGATAGATCTTGTAGCTTTAAATTGTGAAGCATCTTCCTTCCTTAAATCCAACTGACCACCAATAAGAAATCCCTAAAAGCTTGTAAATCTCTCAGACCTCATTTGAATGCTTTTTTTAAAATAATTTTAAGCGCCATTACCTTAGTCTGATTGTTTGTGTCCTTGCCACAATTTTCCTTGAAGATAAAGTAATGAGAATCTAAAATGAATAAGACTCTCCCCAAACCACATTTTTATCATGCCCCTAGCATGCCCAAGAAAAAAAACCCCAAATGTACCTTTTGTCAATCAACAATTTTCCAATTCAACGAGGCATCTTTGAAGAAGCATCCTTCTCAACAAAGTTGAAGAGTGCCACTACCTGAGAAAACACTCGAAAGGTAGGAACTTCTTTTCCTACAAATAGTCTATTATTCTGAGATAACCACACACCCCATAAGACAAGAAATGGTATGGCTTGAAATGACTTTAATTATGTCTTGTTGAATCAATTTTGAAGGCAACGCACATGATCTTCCTTTCTCCACAAGTCCCTTTGTTGCATCCACCTATTGATATCATTCCACACATGTTGTACAAAAGGACACTGAACAAATAAATGATGTGTCGACTCCTCTTCTTTTCTACAAAGTACACAAAAACTTTGTCCTTGGAAATTTCTTTTCTATTGAGCCTCCCAGATCATCACTTTATTCTACAATGCCAACCACATAAAGATCTTGTTCTTCTTAGGAACCTTTACCTTGTAGATCCCTTTCCACTGCCAAATCGATGGTGACTAGGAAGTTGTCACTAGAGACTCATATCCCATTTTCACTGTGTAAATACTATCCACATTATTTCTCAACTGGGTAAGGATATCAAACTCCTCCCAAATTCTAATATGTGCTCTTTGAAGTTCATTGGTAAATATTTCCCACTCCTTCTTCCAATCCCCCTCCAACTCTAGGTCCCGGTCCATCTTCCAAGCTTGTGACAAGATATTAGTTCTCATAGGGTCATTGTAGTATTTAAGGGTTTTAATATCCCATCTTTGCAAGAACTCAACAAGATCAACAGGTAGTCTTCCTTGATTCCCACTCCCCATAATAGTGTCTACCCCCACTCTCACCTCTTTTCCATTTCCAACCTTCTAGCCTAAATATCTACCTATCACCAAGAAAGAGGACACTAACGACTTCTAATATGAAGATCCATTCTTCTAATTCTTGTCCTCCCTTCTTATCCATGTTAGAATAGAATGCAAATACAAATGATTTTGATAGATCAATCTATTCCAAAGGTTCTCCTTAAAGTATAAAGTATGGACAATTATTTTTACCCTAATTTCTAAGTATGGGGACAAGTGGGTCCAAGGTAGTTTCAACATGACAAGTGTAAAGTTGGGAACATGCATACATATGGTTTGGATTTATTTTATTTTTCGATCATTCCATTATCATCCACTCACTCATTCGGATGTCCTCCGTACCTTCCTATTATTGTCACCATATCTGTACCCTCGTTAGCTAGGAGCTGGACTGAAGAAGCGGGTTGTCAGGTACGCAGGATATTAAATAGGAAGGTTGTCAGGCCTGTGAGCATTCTCTCCAGGTGAGAGAATTGTTGGGAATTGATTCCTAAAGGTGCCAAATTGCAGCTACAGGGCTCTGAGACTTCTTATCCGACCTGTTGTTGAAGCCCCAGAAGGGAAGTGGGGAAACCAAGGGACTGTTGAGCAGAGAAGGGGCACACTTCCTGGGGTGAGATAGGAATGTGGGGAATGAGGGACTTTAGGATGTTAGTTTGAGTTGGCACCCGTGACTGAGTTTTCCTGCTATCTGAGACACCTTAGCCAGGTTAGGAATCCTTTACCCAGGTGGAGTTTAGCCCCAACTCGGGGGTGACCCACTGTAGAGAGTTATGAGCAGTGCAGTCTAAGGCTGGGAGGAGCATGGAAGGTCTGCATGCAGTTGGTGTTATTTTAATCAAAGATAAGTGTCAATTTGTGTTAATTCATGTGCTGCATTAATATTTATGCATTTGTTTTCATGGGTTTTTCCTGTGTTTTTTGCATACGTATTTATGTTATTATTTTGTATAAATCTATGCATTTGCAGAGTATTTTTATAATTTAAATTTGTATCAAAGTTCGAAATTTGGTGGTTGGGGATGCTACAACATTGAACAAACATACTCCATTCATATTAGTTTACGAGAAGGAAGAAACCATGCATTAGAGTTTGTGGTACCAATCCTCAAGATTGCATTTGCGACAGAGATGTTAGATGACTAGCCACTGTAACAACGGTTGGAGGAGTTGTTGGAATTAGAAGAGGACCAATTGATTATAGGATACATTCAGATGGTTGAGAAATTATGACATAAGGCTTAACACGACCACAACATTCCACACACGTTTCTAAAAATAGGATCATTAATATTACTCTACGATAGCAAGTTCCTGAAGCACCCTGGTAAGATTCAGATGTGCTAGTTAGGACCCTTTAGGATTGTTTACATCAACGAGGCTGGAGCAACGAAGTTGGTGACGCTCGATGGTTATCCTCTAAATATATTGTTAAATGAAAATTGACTAAAGGTGTACTATGACTCGTAGGGGTCTAAGGCACCGTGAAATCATAAATTTTCATAGTGTTAGGGTAAAGTAGGAGTTAGGTAGGAGTAGAGGTAGTCATAAGTGATCAATTATTAGGAGGATTGGATAGATCTAGTTGGTAGGTGGGACAAGAGGATTTGTGCCTGAGTAGAATTAAAATACTTTACAAATTTTGAGGTTTAAATGCCAAAATAAAGACTAGCGAATATGAGAACATGATGAGACAGGTGGACGATAGGACCCATGGGCTAATGCAATGGTGAAAAGGTAGGTAGTTAGGGCTATGATAGGTCACGGTTGATGGGAAATGGAATCAATTATGGCATCATTCAGAAACCGATGGTTAATATTAACAATGAGCGCATATTTGATAGGATTGCTAGGAGAGAAAAATAATGGAGGGAAATGACCCACACATGTATTAAAGGATACCATTGCACCATTACCCATTCATTTCTACCAAAGAGCGGAGTGTTGTTTGAATTGAGCTAAACCCCCAGGTCTGCACTGATAATTTAGTGAGTTCAACCCTTACATATTAGGTTAGCGTAGGTGATTTAGAGTCATGATTAGTAGCATATAGAATTTGGTAGTTTTAGAAGGACGAGTGCCTATTGAGGGTCCATCCTAGCAGTGAAAAGATGTGTCCAGGGCATCAAAATGTGTTGGTCTAGGTTTTTGATGAATGAATTCATATAGGACCACGTGGACGCATAGGACCATGGGAGGGAGTTCCATTATGATTGGGTTCTACTCCTTCTCGCCACGATAGTTTAGAAGCCACCAATGGGTCGAGAGTATAACAAACCAATCACTACGTCCTTCCCCATTCCCAAATTCAATGAATTGTAGCATAGCATGGACAAGGAGGTCCAACACTAGAGAAACATAGTGTTCCAACTATGGTACACCCAAATGATTTAGAATACTATTGGAGTCTTTTAGACCCCATGCATTCTGGTCGAAAAGTATGATGATTATATTATGTTTTGAAGTTCTACTATGTTTGAAGTCGATTAATAATATATTCATTATCATGTACGCAGACCGATAGGTAACTACCAAATTCCTCTCGTATTGCATTACATAGTAGGATATTAAAAATGTTGTCGTGTATTGGCCAAAGTCAGTGCGGCCCAAGCCGGGAGAAGACATATAAATTTTGGATATCCGGACAAAGAAGTCGGAGCATGCTACCAAATTCTCAAGTAAAGGACCATAGCTCAAACTGAAACAGGCATGCCTAGCCATAGAGAAAACTTATCCAAGGAAAGGAAACCAATCATGGATTTCACCAAGCCCAACCTCTGGTTCTATCTCAGAAGGGAACGGATCTAGTATGTTTCTACCTACCGACTCTGCCCCCAACAAAGAGGCAGCCCCCTCTCAGAAGTCCCTAGAGTTCACTAGGCATCATACCTTGACCGATCATACATAATGCTAAGACATAGACACCATCACTCAAGTTCATGAGTTGGGACCTTCTCTTGCACCAATCCAAAACAATGTTAGTGTGTTGCAATCCAACTTGGAAGTGCAACAACTGCTACAACATGAGTTTTTGCAACATTTGGGTGAGCGTTATCATGCACTAAAGCACTAAAGACTGATAGACCATCAACCAAACCTAAGCACAAGGAACAAGCGATCACCAGTATCACCAAAAGTGTTCCATCACCATGTGGAAGTACAGAGAATCAGGTTATGTGGCTAAATCCATTAGCCCTTACAACTTTCACTACATCAACTAGTTTGTTTCCTCACTCCTTTCCTTATGTTGAGATGGATTTGGTGCAGGTATCTTCATAGGACCTGCAAGGGTTTATGGCTAAAATAATTAATGAGTTGGGCGATAGGAAACGTGATATAATCTAGTCATATTCAGAGATGCAATAGAGGTTTTCATAGGATATGGTTGCGCACAATGAAGTCCAACAATTCCATGCAGTGGATATGGTTTCACACACCTCGTTAATCAACGTTGTGGATGAGGTATACACACATGTTCCTAGTTCACCTAAAGAAGCTTCTGACCTCCCCGTGTCATTCAAATTTTATGAGAATAACAAAATGAATACAGATATATATTATGAACATAGAGATACAATGAAAAATAACATAAATACAGTAAAACTTGGCTTCTATTCAATAAAGAAATATGTTGAAACTGTAAGGATCCCAAAAAAAAATAAGAACAATAAAATGAGGCTCCAAAGGTCTTTTTACATCAAACATGAATTCCAAAACCATAGAAATCCAAAAACCTAACCCTAGGAGATGAAGTGCTGAAAGTCATGTGGGCCTTGTTGGGGTAAGTTGGTACATCAACTTCCCGGGGTCATAACTTTTGCGTACGATCTCCTTTTTAGGCACATGATAGCATGTTGGAAAGGTATATCCAAGGAATACACATTATTCCATCACACTCTAACTACATCTACAATGTGACTGTGGTGGGCCCCAAAAATGTTGTTTAGGGCCTCAAAACGACCCCAGAAGTTTAAGACCCGAAAAGATAGAAAACAACTGCCAAGATGAAAATTGAAACTGCTAAGATGACATCTGTATGTGAGCTAGTTGGAATAGTTGGGTGGCCACTAATATCCACCTGGATCAATCCTCCCCCCTTAGGAATAAATGGTCTCCATTGTGTTGAGTTCCCCCATCATATGAGGAAATTTCTACTGAATTTGGCCCCGGGTGAGCCACTTACCTTGGTGCAATAGCTGCCTTGATTTGACAACATGATAAAGCTGAAACTCCTGTTGGAAAGTGCCCTTGACTTGTGTGTCCATGATCCGATTTGTGGATGCATGTTCCATGTAGTCAGGGTTGATCTCTATCGGTGTCAACTGTTCTTCTACCTCCGAGGTTCCCAACAATGTTGGGAAGTATGACCGAAGGAGGTCCACATTAAACACTGGGTGCAAGCCAAGGAATGGGGTATGTTGAGCTCAAAATAATTTTCACCCATAGCCTTGGTGATGGTATAAGGTCCATAGTGAAGTGGATGAAGCTTCCAATGGGGTCATGTAAGGAGTTCTTTCTGCAAGTGAAACCCAACTTTGTCTCCCACATGAAACTTGTGTGGCACCCGATGTTGATCATGTTGTTGGTTGTACTTGGCATTGGACTTCTGAAAAATATCCTAAACCTGTTGGCAAATGTGATGGATCCACTCAATGAACCAGGTAGATTTGTCGACTTGAGTTTGAGCATGTGATGAGTTTTCCTGGGTGGCTGCAAGGGGTAGTGCAACATCCATGGGACCCAATGGTTGAAATCCCAACCCCACCTGAAAGGAGTTGTGATTGGTTGAGATATGTATGGCTCTGTTGTAGTTGTGCTGGCATAGGGAAGACTCTCATCCCATGTGCATGGATGCTTGGAATCGTACATGCGAATGATATGCACAATCATTCGGTTGACGTTCTTGGTTCGGTCATTCTTCTAGGGGTGGAAGACAATGGATTTGGTAAGCTTGGTGTCTAGTAGTGACCATAGGATCAACTAGAATGTGTTGAGGAACCAAATGTCCCGATATGAGATGATGGTTTGAGGTATCCCAAAATGTACCCACACTCGTTCGAAGAAGAGCTTGGCAGTGGCCTCTGTTGTGATGCTCTTCTTGCAGGTGACCATAATCGCCATTTTAGAAAAACGATCAACCACCACAAAAACACAGTCATTTACCCACTTGGTTGATGGAAGGCCCAACATGTAGTCCATCAACCTGGATTCCCAGGGCCTTTCAGGAGTAGGCAAAGGGGTGTACATGCCTTGTTTCTTAATCATTGGTTTGGAAATGGTACATGCAGTGTAGGACCTAATATACTTGCTGACATCCTATCGAAGTTTCGGTCAATAGAAATGTTGTTGCAGCATTGCCACTGTCTTTTCTTCACTGAAGTGTCTTACCACCCGACTATAGTGGGATTCCCAAATTATCTTCGTTCACTCACTTGATGGAACATAGAGATGGACTAGATGGCACACCAACCCATACTGAAGATGGAAATAAGTGATAACTATGTTTGCACCCAACATCTAGTAGGTGGCGATGAAGTCAGGATCTCTCTCATAGAGTTGGGGCCATCCGAAGGTCTCATGGCTGCAAGATTTTAGCACCGTGGTGAGTGCTGCAACTAGAGGGCGGCTGAGGCAATCAACGAAGTGGTTGGTGCTTCATGTATTATAATTGATGTTGAGATGGAAGTACTGCAAGTATGTGGACCACTTCTGATGGCATTCATTCTACAATTTGTCGTGTGTCTACATGAACTGTAGCATCTTATGATCGATGTGAATGACTATCTCCTTCCCGAGAATTTAATTCCTCCACTGGAGGTAGCCTTGCACAATGTAGTACATTTATTTAACATAATTAGAGTACTTATGGATGACATCTGATAGTGTCTCACTATGATAGGCCATGGGGTGTCTGTGTTGAGTGAGAACTATGCTTTCAAAATAGCCTAAAGCATTAGTCTCGATCTCAAAGGGTTGATGCAGGTTGGGTATTGAGAGCATTGGGGCAGATCCCACATGCTTCTTCAATTCATTGAACATGTGTTGTTGTGACAAGCCCCACATGAGATTTTCCTTACCACCACCCCTGGTTACTTGGCTGAGAGTCCATGCAATATGGGAGAATCCCAACATGAACCTGCGATTGAAATTGGCAAGGCCTAAAAGGATTTGAAGCGCAATGAGTGTGGTTGGGGTTGTCTAGTCGCAAATGACCTAGATATTGGTTGGATCCACATGCACCCCATGCTCATAAAAAATGTAGCCTAGGTATTAGACCTTGTCCATGCTGAAGAAGCATTTTTCCAAATTTGCATATAGCTTGTGCTGCCGCAAAGTGTGTAGAACCTATTGAATATGCTGCAATGTTCTACCCAATTCTTACTATAGATGAGGATGTCATCCAGATACACCACAAAAAAAAATTGTGAAAGGCCACAAGATATTATCCATCATCCTCATGAAATTTTTTGGGGCATTCGTCAAACCAAAGGGCATGACCAACCATTCAAAAATGCATTCTTTGGACTTGAAGGAAGTTTTCCATACATCTATTTTCTCTATTGGGACCCGATGGTAGCTAGACTTCAAATCAATCTTACTGAATTATTTGCCCCCCTTGAGTTGGTCAAGGAGATCGTCGATTCAGGGAATCAGTTACCGATTCCTGACTATGATTTTATTTAGGGGTCGATAATCAATGCAGAGTTGTCAGGTCCTGTCTTTCTTCTGCACAAGCATGACTGGGGTTCCACACGGTGATGACCTGGGTCGGATGTGCCCCTTTTGGAGAAGTTCTTGGATCTGACGCTTGATCTCCTCATTTTCTAACAGATATCGACAATAGACTGACCCATTGGGTAGCAGTGCGTCAGGGGTCAGATTGATTGAATGCTTGACCTGGCAATGTATAGGTACCCTAGTGGGTGAGGAGAAGATGTATTTGTATTATTCCAAGACCTTATCCACTTACGTCTGCTGCATGGAGAGATAGGTCACAGAGGCCATGGATGTGGTTGCAACCTTCCGCTCACTTTGAGAGTGAATCACAAAGAAGACAAACTTTTTGGTCTGAGAGATGACCTTTCTGCATTTCTTGGCAGAGATCAAGGAAATGGCAGTAGGTGGGACTACCTCGAATATCCTGTATAATTTCATGTCCAAAGTAATAATAACATTGTGAGGCCTAGACTCATATACAACATGAAGTTTCCATAAATAAGGTTGTCCCAAAAGAACATCACACAATTCAAGGGGAGCGACATCACACAATACCTCATCTTTGAATGGCTTGATGCCATAGGACAGGCGACATGGTTGGTTGACGCGAAGATTTCTCCCTTGGCATAGCCATTTGATGGTGTATGGTTGCGGGTGTGGCATTCTCAGTAGATCCAACCGCTTGACGATCTCCACTGAGATGAGGTTCTTCTAGCTACCGCTATCCACGATGAA
>SNQJ01S0034387.1:69422-85698 GCA_010110895.2 Picea sitchensis | reverse complement strand
CTGAGTCGGAACCTGCATCTGATTCAGTGGATTTCACCTCAGCCACCAATGAATGCTTTGAGCTACAATCAACAGTGTTATGCCAGGTGATCTTATGGAAGTCACACCACTTCCCGATGTCTTTCTTCGTCTTTTCATTGTCGTTCTTTGTTTGTGGCTTAGACTAGTTGTATTGTGGCTATCCATATTTTCTTTGCCCTTTTTTCTGTGGGTTGGGGCTGCCCTTTCCTTACTTCTACTGTGAGGGGTTCTTAGACCCAAACTGTCACATCTTTTTTTTCAGCTTCTACTCGATTTTGACAACATATCAATAGGTCATGCCCAAGGATGAGATGTCCAAAAACTTCATTTCTATATGAATGTATCTATGAAAACCGCCGCAGTACTTGAGCACCAGATGTCGCTCAGAATACTTGATACCCATCTTGGTGTGCAAGGTATGGAATATATTTGTTAACTCTAGCCATCGTGGAATACCCTTTCCCGCCGTAGTGTGGTCCATCTTGTATACAGGTTGTCCTAACTTCCAACAGGGTAGTATTGTTCCTTAATAGCATCCCTGAAGGACTCCTAAGTGAGTGTGATTGTAAATAATGAGGGTTCCTCTATTTCCTTTTTCTCACATAAAGTCTCCCACCAATATTTGACATGGGGGACGACTTTGATGAGCACAAATGTAATATTTTCTCTATTGGAAAAGTTATGAACAGAAAAATACCCGTCTAGCAGATTCAACCATTTGTATACAACATCTACGTCTATCTAATTTTCAAATATAGTAATATCAAATTTGATATGTACCTTGAAGGGGGCAGCTCTTCCGCTTAAGGAATATGCATCATTTGTTGGTAGTCGTCGAAGGATTTGCACAAAACTATCCATCATCTCGTTCCTTTATTGCGCGAGGTATTCCTCGAGTAATAGTTTAAAAGGATATTTTGTCCCATCGTATTTATTTTCTCCCACCATGGAAGGTCGCTTGGGCATGCGAGATATTTTTTCCTTAAGAGAAACAAGCTCGAGACCCAACTCTTTGTACCCTGACCTCATTGGGGACATGCACTAAGAATGACTAGGAAAATATCGCTCTGATACCACTGATCTATATTTTACGAGCAGAATGAAATGAATACAAATATATATTATGAACACAGAGATACAATGAATAATAACAGAGATACAATAAAACTTGGCTTCTATTCAATAAATAAATATGTTGAAACTGTAAAATGCAGACTGAAACAAGCTTGCTTGAATGGTGGTGGCTTATCTCTGAGAAGAGATGTGACGGTTGCGCTCATTCACAAGAAGAACAATACAATGAGGCTCCTAAGGAATTTTTACATCAAACATGAATGCCAAAACCCTACACATCCAAAAACCTAACCCTAGGAGATGAAGCGCCAAAATTCATGTGGGTCCCGTTGGGGTAAGTTGGTACATTAACTTCTTGGGGTCGTAACTTTTGCATACAATCTTTGTTTTAGGTGCATGATAGCTCGTTGGAAAGGTCTATCCAAGGAATACACATTATGCTATCACACTCTTACTCTATCTATAATGTGACTATGGAGGGCCCCAAAAATGTTGTTTAGGGTCTCAAAATGTTCCCAAACGTTTAGGACCCGAAAAGATAGAAAAAAACTGCCAAGATGACATTTGTATGTGAGCCAGTTGGATTAGGTGGGTGGCCACTGATACACACCTGGATCACTATGCCAAGAAAACTTATCAAGGTGCAATAGGCTGTCCAACGATTACAAGCCTATAATGTGGATCTCCAAGAGAAACTGAAGAGAACTCCATTATCATATTAGGTGGAGTTGTAGAACAAGGTTGCTAACGCTGAAAAAAAATTCAGCAAGGAAAAGATCACGTGGAAGGATTCTCGGGGTGGTTGACTTCAAATTTTAGCTCTGGACTCACTTGTAGAATTCCCTCGAAAAAGTAACACTAAGGATCACATATGCACATTGGAGGTGCATATAAATGAAAAGAAACAATCACTTGCCTCCTTCCAACATGTAGCATGTGTGGAGGCCATGATGGAAATATTCGTCCTCCATTGAAAAATCACATATTTTCGGACCAAGCAACAAATGTTGTCTTCCATCGTGTTGGAAGCACAATAACAAGTCGAGAAACACCACTATGCATCATGGATGCATAGGAAAATTCATCATCGATGATCAATTTTGGTATGCAGATCAAGCCTACCCTCGAGTCCATCACACTAGAAAAGGTCAACAAAATTTTCCAATATATGAAGGAACTGCTAGATTCATTTGATCGATTTGACTCGAGATTCTAGGACTTCATCGCATGAATCATGCAAAAAGTACCACATGTTGCCTCTATCTCACCACAACGAAGTTTGTTGGCTCAAAGACGAGCCAACTAATATTGTTGGGGACCTATTGGCACCATATTTTTGGCAAGACCACACGCGCTAGCGTCACAAGTTTGTAATGCATCAACGCCAATATTCAACGCACACCAACTAGTCTCTACTACGCCCGTGCCAACCGTTTTAGAGTGCGGGTGTGGACTCTAGTATCACACAAGGACTTCTAAGAAATCACACATGCACATCCAGTAATCAAAGGTCAATCATAATTATTAGTAACTGATTTTGAAACCGATCGATTGGGCATGCTTAAGGTTGTTAGAGAGCTAGTAGAGTTGTTATCATTGTCATGCTTATGGAGAGATAAAAGGAATGCACACGAACCAGTTGAGGGTTAGCTATAATTGTTAGAGTTGGTTATTGTTGTGAATGAGGCAATCTTCCCGATGTAATGCCATATAAGAGAGAAATTGGATCTGGATCTACTTTCTTGGTCTCTAGTTCGAGTCTCAAGGAGTCTTTAAGAAGGCTACAACCCATTATATATCTAAGTGTTTATATATGGCTAATTAATGAAAAGAATGAGATCCTAATTGGTACTTCCTGTCATGAGCTCTGCCATGGATGAATGTTTGTTGTATATGTTAGAATGAAATTTACATATATGAATGTCAATGTGAATGAGTAGGATCTAATGTACAATTCTTGGCTATGTGTTTTTTGTTTGCAATATTCCTTCATGCAATGCACAAATGTTCGGTCTTTGTGATGCTCATAAGCATCTCAGGTGAGACCTTATTTAGTTTTTGAATATTAAATATGTCGATAACCATCTTTTGAAGATTTCGAACCTCTTCCGAACCCTAGGTATAAATCCTCACACCAACAACCACATTGATATATTTAGTTATTAAGTGTGTCAACCAATGTAAGGTGCTAGGAACTATATATCTATTTCCATGTTCATTCTTGGTTGAATTATGATATGTTTCATATTGTCCCTTTTGTTATTTCCAATGTGGAGAATTTCCTTGAACCTAAACAAGGGCATGATGGGTGGGACTGATTCTTAATGCAAAACTTGAGTTTGGAGGTTGGGAGTTTACAACTCCCAAGGATGAGTTGCCTTATGGCTCAAGTTTGGTGATTTCTTCTACATGATTTGTTATTGCCACATTCTATCCAATTGACAATTTTTGGAGTTTGTTTTCTATATCCTTTTGGAATTTTGCATAGCCTTTGAGGCATTTTTGTATTATGTATGCCAATTTGTTAGTTCCCATGCTCTTAGACCTTTCTAAATGATATGCTCATGGTAGTTGCATATTTCAACTTGCATGCATTGATTATTTTAACAGTTAAAAGAAAAAAAATTATGCCCACATTTTTTATAGCTTAACTAGTCTAAGAATTGTCATCTTACGAAAGCGAGGACCCATTCCCATTCACGGACTTAAAAATTGAATTTTATGTATTACATGTTTACAACGTTGATGAAGATTATAGATTTACTAACAAGAAATACTATAAGATTTGGAGGAATTGAATCCAAGGTGACTCGAATACATTTTTACAAGATTGCAAAATTAAATGTTTGGATAACACATTGTAATTGTAATAGGGTCATTGCCACAATAAATATGTTATGAAAGGGTGAGGCACTAAGAATCTATATTTGTAATTTTAGAATTTGTCAACGAGAATTGGTTTATAAAGTAGATGTATGGATATTTTCCTATGAAGTCTCTCATACCTTTAAAGTCATATTCATTCCTTATAGGTCATCTCAACAAGTTGTTTCAAGTGAGTGAAATCAAAGTCACTTCTAAAAAAATTTGAAAAATATATTCCAATTATAAATACATTTTAATTTTAGTATTTTTAAATACTATATAATATCTTTATCCACAAAAATCAAATTTAATAATCTTTTAATGTTTATGTATCCATTCTCTATGATCTATTTGTTATCATTTTGAATAAAATGATTTGAAAGCATTTAGAGTCTCTCAAATGAGTACCACATAAAAACCATTGTTAATATAGCCATGTCATTCTTAAGATGTTTGATTGGACTTTGTTAGGTCGATATGTACCATTCATAACCCAACCTTTGTTAGGTTGATCTGTATCATTGATCTAGACTTTGTTAGGTTTTGGTAAGTGTTGGAGTTGTCTATTTCAAGTACTATGACCCAACATGATCACTTTGATGCGTTTCTCTCCCACCTAAGTGCTCTGGTACAATCTTTGAAAACAAGGAAAGACAATTATTTAATTCAAATGGTAGTGTCACTCTCAAGTGCATTTCATTATGAAGACCCAATCATGAGTGACCTAGACCTTTCTAGTTCCATAACTATTACTAGGGCTGACATTAATTAGGCATCACTAAATTTGTACCCATCTTTAAAACAAACAAGTACAATTTCTTGGCAAAAGTGTGAAGTGGAGTGTGTTTTCTATTGTTTCATTTACATGAATATTGATTTAGTCAACCAATCCAATTAAGAATGATGAAAATTAAAATAATAATTTTTTTTTCAAATTTTATTAATTGTTCAAACTATACATTTTATTTTGAAGATACCTAAATTATAATATTTAAATCCTTAAAACATACCAAACTATTAGTTACCATCTCCTTCTATAAACAAAAGGAAGATGGGAATTACCATTTTTATCATTATATATGGTCACAATACTTGTTATGTAACCAATGGAAGTAACTAGTTATTGTAAGGTTTTAAAATCAAACATAATGGAATTACTCTCTTTCAAAGTAAAATTTATTTTCATCCAGGCATAACTGACAATGGATTGTATGCCAAAGCTTACCAGTTGGGTAAGGTCAACATCATTCCAAAATAAGGGAGAATATGAATAATAGTTAAAGGAAATGGTTGTTTGTTGTTCACAACAATACATATATATTTTTTGTTATATTCGTTATTTGACTACTTGGAATATTTGGGTATGATTTAGAGGTGTTGGGATTTTTTTTAAAAATAACTGGCGAACTTACCATACATCATAGGTATATTGTAGTGGAAGAGTATGCTTGTAAAGGTCCTTATTTAGGTTACACACAATATTTTTGGTATAATGCTTGATATATACTTAGTTTTTAGAAGACATTGATTGTAGAACAGAGTTAAAGGTAACCACATTAATATTTTGATCATGGGTGAACAATCAATTTTCCCACTCAATAAAACTTGTTTTCATTACAATATATCTCTATGGGAGAAGTATTAATATTTATCCATTGTAAGAGGTCTATATGATATTTGTGTGTGTCTCATCGGTGTAAATATCTTCCATTCTGAAGTTAATATAAAATATTAGTATTTGGAAAAAAAAATGTGTCTTAATTTTTCAACAAATGGTGTCTTTTGCTGGAATGAAAGTCATCTATCCCATTAAATAGCCACTCCACAACAGTTCCTATCTTAGCTACTTACTCAATACTCACTTACAGACTTTGTAAGGCAGGAGAACTTGAATCAACTCTAGAATTTCAAAGGAGATAATGTCCTGTTCATCACATCTTCATACAACTAATCCTACTACCTATGCACTATTGATTGAAGGACTCTATAAGTCAGGTTAAGTTGAAAATACATTTGAGATATCTCTAGAAATGACTAGAAGAGGTTACATTCCATATATAACCATTTTCTCCCATTTGATTAAGGGGATTTGTATGTTATGAAAGAGAGACGAGGAACTTCAATTTCTCCATGCCATATACAAGATGCCAGCTAGAAAATAAGTTGATTGAGACTTCATATTTAGGGGGATTATTACACTTCAATCCTTACACTGTATGTCTGGGTGATTGGCAATGAAATGTTGTACAATGTAGAATTTAACCTTACAAATGCACCAAAGTTCTAGAAAAAACTATACATGCATAGTTTCATCATCTAAAATATGTGCAACAACTGGTAGGACAACCCTGTATATTTACAAAAAAATAGTATTAGTAGTCAATACCAGTTATGATACTCTGCATTTGTCAAAATATCTGAAGAAGTCTTAAAATTGAGGATGAGTAACAATGAATAAGCATATGGTGAAATAGAGAAAATTATGAAGACTCTATCCAAATCAAAAGAGACCATGAATTTACACTTTTCAAATGAGTGGTAGACATATTTAGTTTTTGAAGGGAGAAGAAACCATAGATTTTCTCTTTATTATATGAGCATGATCCTTTCTTTTTTATTTTATTTTCTTTATGTATCAGACTCATAATGACATATTTTTACCCTTGTCCTTCACCTAATAAGGAATTACCTTTGTAACCTATGATTTTCGTGAAATTTATTGTAAAATTTGAAGATGAATATGATATTCCTTTTTAATTTTGTTTTACCTCCCTTAAAATAGGGCTTTTTTTCCCATTGTGCATGGTGTCTAGTAGATGGTGAGAAACACCCCCAGCTAATGGAAACAATATCCACAGTTCGGATGCTATGAACAAAATGGTTAGACTGTATTTTCATTTGATTTTTCTTCAGAATATTTTATGGCACCAAAAGGTTGTCCATGCATGAAAGAAGTATTGAGCAATACCAAAGGCCCTAATGTTTGTATAATTTCATGGGAAGCACTAAATATCAAGGTAGGAAATTCACAGGGACTTATCTAGGTTAGAATTTAGAAAATAAAAGGTGTTGTTTATTTTATAACCAAAATTTTATTTATTTAGTTTTATTATGGAGACATTACAATGAGATAGTTAATCAGATGGAATTTGAACAACCTCTTGAGGTTAGAAAAGAATGTTTTTATCTCCTTGATTCTATGAATGATGAAACCATTAACTTGCAACTTGAACAAAGCAATCATAGATCCTATATCTTGTGTTTTGATGGCCCTCCTATTTATTATACTAACTGTGATGAACAGGAGCATAGGGTGCTGACTACGAAAAAATTATTTCCTAATTTGAAGGTCCAATATGCTACTTAGTCGGCTTCATAGAATGAAGATAGTGTCATCAAGAACCCTCAAATATCTATGTTAGTTTCAAAATTACTTTTGAATATCTCAGATCCTAATGAATACACAAAGTATACCCTTGACCCTCTTCTACAGACAATGTTTGTGAATATATTGATCCTCCATATCTAACATTATTGTTTCCTATATAAAGAAGTGAAGAAACCTAAAATAAAGCATCCTATATTGTTGGAGACATGTCTTCTTTGGTAACAGATCCAAAAGACATGTTTCCATATATAAGTTTGATGCTTCCTGAACTGAAGCAGGTTCTTCTAGATCGTGTACCATAAGTATGTGTCATTGCATCAAAAATTCTTGGTTCACTCCTAAATGGCATGGATGAAGAGAAATTCTCGGGTCAGTTCCCTTGGTTAATGGAGACTCTAAATTCAAATGATAGCAATGGTGTGTGATCAAGAGCTGCACAGGGTTCGAGTGAGGTGCTAGTTGCACTAGTTAGGGAACACTTCAAGTCGTTTCTTCCAGATTTCCTCTAAAATGGTTCTCATGCATGGGAGGTATGCAAGCCCACCCTTGATTGGATTGAAATATATAAACAAGTATTTCTCTACACAAACAATGGTTAGTGTTGTTTGCAATTGAAGCAAGGGAACACTTCTTGCAATTGCAAACTCAGTAGTGGCCATGGATCTAGTCCCACTTCTTGGTAGTCTAGGGTACAAGATGTTGAATCTTGCCATGGTATCAAAGGATTTTTTAAAAATGAATAATCAATATTAGTTGGTCCTATATAAACATTTTTAGGTTGATGAAATTTGAGTGGGCACAATTAATCATAAATTGATACTTGTATTGTGGCATTGCTAAAGCTGATGAAATTTGAGTGGGTGAAATTTCTCATAAATTGATACTTGCATTGTGGCACTACTAAAGATGATCCCAAATTGACTGGGTGAAAATGAAATTACACTTAACATTATTACAAAGATTTCTAAGAGTGGTGAAGAAAACAAAATGGCCATGTCAAAGGAAGGTACTTTAGAATCCATAACCAAATATTTATCATTAGTTCCTTAAAATATAATAGAAGAAGTTGGTGAAAATTTATTGCATAGCCTTTTTGACAAGTACAAGATTTGTCACCATGAAGTTGTGATGGTTGTTGTCGACCAACTCATAGAAATTGGGTTCCAAAGGAGATAGATATAATGTAGCTAGGGATTGTTAAGGAAATTTTGACATTGAAAATATTAAACGTAAAAATGCTTCAAGGAAAGCTACTAAACCATTATTGAAAAATTCTAGGTTCAAGATCTAAAAAGAAAAAAAAGTAACACGCTTATGAATTGATCATTTGAAAATATTCATAAGGAAATTTCCATTGCAGATGTTGAAGGTAATCTTTCAGAATGATTATATAAAAGTTTTTCAATTTTATTTTCCTTGCAACTAGTAAAGGAAAGTGTATCACAACTTCACTAAGTTTTATTAAAGAATCCAAGGGTGTGGGAAACAAGAAATGCACAATTAATCCAAACTTTTTTCAGTTGACTATCCACCTTACTTAGGGGATTGATCACTACTATGCCTATCTTACACTACATTAGGGCACAATTTATTGGACAAAAATAAATGTGTACTTCCTTTTCAAGCATAAATAATCTAGTTTATGCAACAGTTGACAAGATAGTCAGTACACCAATGAACAACACCAAAAATACTTCTTCCAATCAGGGACATCATAAGCAGAAAACCCCACATATCTCAACTCCTGCGTAAGGTGCCTCTCACCTATGTTTGACAATTTTGTAAGCACAAATGAGTAAGCATAGGAATCTTGAGAGTAACATTCATCGCCCCCTTTCATTGAAAACTTCCTCTTACTTTAGTACTACAACCCTAACCAAGGACATAATTGTTTGTTGTTAGTTCATGTTCAACCTCAACTTCCTACAAAAACGCCATGATATCACCATCACCATCTTCATCCTCCATTGCATTGTCATTAATATCAACACTAGGAAATATTTTCAATTCTGATGTGGAAGGAAAAACACTATTTCTGGTTTTCTTTCATCATAAAACCTGAACATTGCATCAATATAATCTTATTAATGAGTTATTCCTTCTCCAAGACCAACAATCCCTTCATGTTGTTTATACCTGATAAAATTATCTTCAAGCCACCACATCACTTCCTTTTGTTCATCAAAAGGCATAACCCGCTCCATTGACACTTATGACTCATAATTGTAACTTCCTTCAATGAGCTCTCCCTCCATTATTGAATCATCAATCAATGGAAATTTAGCTTTCCCAAAAGTAAATCTCATATCTATTATAGTTTCATTCCAGTCAAATGAATCCCATATAGATTAACATCATACATATGTGTCACCAATATGCTCTTCTAACCTTTAAATGGAAATTTACATAATGAATTGTTCTCCTTTAAGCCCGGTTCATTCCTATGGACATCCCTTGGTTGTTTACCATATTCATAAGTTGAATTAGAGAAGTACCACTAAGGATCAAGTTTCCAATGGGAAGGAGTGTGCGAATAATATAAAATGAGGAAAATTTTTACTTTTCTGAAAGAGAATGACCAATGCACAGATATTGTGTTGTTGATATATTCCTTTGACAAATAAGTCTACATGTACAATAGAATATATCCTCATTTATGCCTAGTTGGTCTTCAAAGGCCTCTGTGTGCACCTCCAAAGGGAAATTTGTTGTAAAACCATTATTATAATCATAG
The DNA here is from genome assembly GCA_010110895.2 of Picea sitchensis. Classification (NCBI taxonomy): domain Eukaryota; kingdom Viridiplantae; phylum Streptophyta; class Pinopsida; order Pinales; family Pinaceae; genus Picea; species Picea sitchensis. Next base: position 75,616 of record SNQJ01S0034387.1, on the reverse strand, counting down.
TCCAACATATCATTCACCTTACTGTTCTCACAATATAACCAGTGGATATTGATTTTTTTGTCATGCTCATCATGTAGTTGTTCTTTATAACCACAAATGTCACATTTTCTACAATCATCAACACAAGCTTCTTCTTCCCTAGGAAACAATTCAAAATTGATGTCATCTTGATGAAACCATGTTCTACCATACATCTGGTGATTGGGAGCATCAATAGGGGTAACAAAAATATCATCATAAGTTTGGAGTTCAAAATATTCATTGGGACTATTCCTATATTCCAAAAAAGAGGCATTATTGCTCACCTTCTTCATGGAACTAGAAATGGAATTGGCCTTTTGCCACATTGTCCCTTCAAAATGTTACTCATCCACCAACTCATCTTGCTCTGTTTCTCTACAATTTTATGTGTCCACATCATAATGAGTGTCACTAATTGAATATGGACATAGTTGCTACTACAAGTGTCCCAGTCATGTTGTTGAGTGCTTAATGCCTTTTTCTAACAAGGGTATTCAAGATCAAAGATTTGGAAATACTCCTTGATATTTGGTGTAGAATCTATCAATGGGTAATATGTAAAGTGTTGTAAACAAGGGAACTGCTAGTTATTGACCCAAATCTCGATTTTCTTGTAGCTTTAAAACTTGGCATAGATTCCTTTGTGTAGATCGAAAAAACAATGAGATTTGTAGAATATATCAACTTTCCATGCCACAAGGAAACCTAAAAAATGCTTTGATCTCTTGTTACAACTACTACTCAAAGCACCCTCATTGTTTTGTATATTCTTGTAGAAATTTGAGTGTGTTGCTTGAAATCAATAAAACATTGGATATGGGTGAAACAAACCCTTTCCATTAGCACAATCTTGTAAGCATATTAATTGTGTTGCTGGTCATAGCTAGTCAAGTATTCGATGCTTAGTTTTAAGGGTGAAGCATCAAATGTTGATAAATATCAATGACTAATGGGAAGAGCCTTTAACAAGCCAGGAAAGAAGTATGGTCTTGAAAGCTAGAAATTATCTTGGCCAATTCAAATGCAGTGTTCATGCTCCAGACATGCCATTCATTCGAGAGATAAATGTGAAAAGCTTGTTGGGAGATTTATGAAGGAACGAAACTATGGAGGATAGGAAGAACAAATAAAAAGGGCATCTAAGACTCAAGCAATTAGTTTAGATGATGGTTTGGTAAGTACTAAAAGTAACCACAACTCATCTGACAATGATATTTAGCGAAGGTCTCTCCAACTCTTCTTCAACTGCTAAGACTTCCAGAAATAAATCAAGCATGCAAGAAAGGAAAAAATAGAGTATACAACTAAGCTTTCAGTGCAAAACAAGAAAATTACACTATGTGCGTGGAAAACTGGCTGTAGAATGCCATTTCACAGGAATTGGTCAGATAAGGTTCAAAGTTCCATCAAATCAAGAGGATCTCTCGAATAGACCCAAGACTAGAAAATAGTCAAAGTGGCACACATGTCTTTTCTTTTGTAGAAACAGTGCCTTAAAAATAAGAGATTGGTTATTACATGTGTCAAATCTTTGGGTGCCAATGTAGGAAATTTTGGTGGAATAGTTAACCCTCAGACCTGGGACAAAGATGAAGGAATAAACAAGAATTGAGCAAATATAAACATATCATATGAAACCTAGATCCATATCCATATCCATATGTAATTAAAATATGTCTTCCAATATCTATATCCATAGATATATCAAAATACGCCTCTCACCCTAGATCATATAAACCAACCAACCTTCATTAACATATCTTGAAACTATAGATATAGATTATTACTTCCTCACACTTTTAAAACATATTTAGCAAGGCATTGGAAATATTAAAATTAGAATATTTTATTCAAACATTAAATATGTATTCCTATAAAAACATAATTTATTTATATTTAATATCAATTCCTCCAAATCATAGACATTTTTTTGTAATAAAAACTCATAAATAATTTTTTATAAAGAAAGCTCATAAAATTGAAATTCTTCATCATACAATGGTTTTATCAATAAAGCTAGAACCTTCATCACCCTTATAGATATGTAATAAAATTGGAATAAGTCCTTCCTTCCCTAAGATGTCAATTCTCCTCAATAAAACTAATATATTTTTTCTCATATGTAATGCGTCAAATTAAAATTTTGAGTTTATTTAATTGGAATAGGTTTTCCCTTTCATAAGTGGTCAATTTTCCTTATCAAAAGTAATATAAAATCATAAATAATCTTTAAAACAAGTGCTACGTGGCAGCGTAGTCCCTGCCGAGTTGAATTGGGATAGGATAATGTAGCAGAGGTAGATGGAAACTGCAATAGAGATGTGGAAAGAAGCATGAAGCACAGGTGGTATCCATGTAGTAAATGACACATGGCCTCTAGAGCCCCATTTATTTTTTGAAAGTATATAATCTATTTTGCTATGTTGAAATTTTTTGTCTATTTTGTCTATATATGTGGCAACACACAAAAAAAGTTATATTCAAATTAAGAAAATACAATTTCTGCATAGTGGGAGATAAAAATTTATGACGACATAAATATAAAAGGAGATTAAAAACAATTTAATTTGAAATATATAAAAAAAGTTACATATTCCTGGAAATTTAAATGCGTTTGTCATATAGAGTGGTGGGAGATAAAAATGTATGAGGACATAAATATAAAAGGAGATAAAAAAACAATTTTATTTGAAATATATCAAAAAATAATATTGTTTGTTATATATTCTTGGAAATTTCAATGCGTTTGTCATAGAGACTAGGATTGGGGCTCTCGCGGACCATAAGAGAAATATGTACAAAGAAATAGGATTGTATAAAGAAGAAGTGGGCGACGGTAGAGTGTAACACCTGAAAAGAATAAATTGAAAGGTATCAGTCTTTGGCTAGACATTTCTATTTAAAAAAGTGGAATAATTGGGTTGATAAACAAAGCAGGATGCGATCAGTATAGAATTACAGTGATGGTACATATGACCCCTTTTTCTATTTGCTTGTTGATGCCTTTTAATTGATGTCGTTGACAGCTACTGGAATCATGGAAACTAACTGTTCCCTTTCGTCGGTGACCTGCTTCAATTCCCTTTCGATCCATTCTTCAATGTAGATTCTCATTGGGGCAATGTTGATCTCATTCCAGATTTATATGTTGAAAAGTTCCTTTTCTAATTACCTGAAGTCGATAGAAAGATTACGCAGAGCCTAATCAATTTCCTCATTTTGTACTGAATAGTCGACTAGCCAGCTGTCGACATCATCTTGACCATATTCAAGGATGCTATAAAAAATTTCCAAAGACAACGCCTTCAAAATATCAACCTGTTTATCAAAATCTTGCTTAGTTAAGGGAAAGGAGTTGACGATTAAGTTGGGGTCTTGGAAGTTGTTGGTCCTTTCGTCTAAGTTTATTATGGACAACATTGTGAATAATTTTTCTTTCTTTGATATGGCTTGTTAACATGACTGAACAATGAGATGTAGGTTCTTCACTTTTTCTTTCCATCATGCATTTAATTGACTGATCCGGTTTTTGGATGGGAGATATTTTTGTCTTCCTTCTGTTTATGTCATGTTGTTGACAATGGTACCAAAAGGAAGGACCATGTTTAAATAGAAATGTTCTTCATCTTTTAAATGTATCTACAAATGTTCGAGCAAATTATGTGCCCTCGTTCCAAGGGAAGTCATGGTTTGTGATGTTTCCCACGCCTCAGTAATCAGTTCCATTCGTTTTTTGATATTGTTATCCACATATCCTCTACACGATGCAAGGAGGATGGAGGATCCTTTTAAATTGGCTATAGGGGTGGCAGGCATGGCTATTGCCAAAGGATTGGCAGGCAATGGCATAGGAATCAAAGCCTCTTCCAATTCCTTGACCTGGTCCTTCAGTCTAGCATTCTCAGCCTCAATGCCTCCAATAGAATCATCAAGTGCATCTGCGGTCGCTATGTGAAGTTGAGATATTTGGGACGACAGCATATTCGCAAGGTTAACCTCTGAACGAGATTTTCCTTTCTTATTGTTTACATCTTTTTTTTCAATAATCAATTTTTTGGACTGGTTGTCAAAAACAACGCTCTGGAACACGAAGGATTCATCTTCGTCAAAATTTTCGGTATCAGATATTTCCATTGGACGACTATGTTGGATCGCGTATATGGGTTGATCAAGGTAGCGGAATATGCTATCCAGATCAGTCTCAAGTTCCATGTTCTCACTCTGAATTTTAGGCTCTTCCATCTGTCCCACAATTTTTTTTCTCTTCTTGTCTACTAGAATCTTGTGAGAACTATCAATTTTAGGGTGAGGAGGGTCATTATCTCCTCCTCCATTTGAAGAACTCTAAGTTTCTTTATTGTTGTGGTGGGCTGTTGGAGCGATGCTCCGAGATGTTGTACTTTTGGGAGTGTTATTCGTCGATTGAACACTCTGCTCATCGGGGCCTTTTTTTTGTTGCTTGTACAATTCAATGGTGCTTTATAGTGTGTCTAGGTCGCCGACATCAGAAGTAGTAGTGTTGTCACTAGTGTCTCTATTTTTGGTCAGGTATTTTTTGAAAAAATAATTGTCAAAGCCAAGTGTTTGTAAATGTTGTAAAAAAATTTTATTGGGGTCGAACCCTCATAGGATTTCAGCATATCTTAGGTTCAAGTTGCTAAAATGGGCTACAAATTCGTCAATTTTGTTGACATTCCTCAACACGAAGTCCCCGACTTTCCAAGGAAGAGGAATGAACTGTTTTTTTCTCTTCTCTTGGAATAGATGCAACCAATAGTTGTATTTCCTTGCTACTTCTGTAACAAACATTCTGTCTATAATGTGACATGGAAGGAGAGCAGGTTTTTCCCTCGAGCCAAAAATCCTTATCACAATGTAGTTATCCAGATGTTCAAGTGCCCCCTTCTTGTCCAAAAAACCGGTTGCCTTTTCAGATATGTGGGGAGCATCTTCTCCTAACAACACAACTTTGAAAACAGACACAAAGCCATTAAAAACCTCATAAAAACAATGGGAGGCCTTGTGGTTCCACAAGGCCTGGTACCAAAACGTTACTGGGTTGAATTCCCAGTTGACCTTCTTGGACAGAGACAGTTTTGGAAACTGGTAGCAATGTGCTATCACAAAAACTAAGTAGGATGACATATAAAATTTCTTCTCCTTTTTGAAGCTTGACAATTGGGAACAGATTTCATGGGAAATTAGCTTGCCCCAATAAAAAATGGCTTGTTCCTTGACTGTGAAATACAAAATATAAAGATCCATCTGGGAAATAGTTGTTGTGGAATCCTGTCTCGTTATTCTTGTAAACAGCTAGACAATTTCCCGGATTGGATTTCTAAATGAACTAACCTGCAAGCTTGTGATATTTTCAGGAACAGGGAAACAGGTCCAACCCATTATTATGCTTTGTTAGGAACTGCTTGCAATCTTATCATTTGAATGTCAATGTTGGCTCCGACAATCTTAACATCTGGTGGAAGACCTGAGGTGACAAAGAAACAGAAGAGCGGTCCTGCAGTGGAATAATTCTTTTGTCTAAAATAAATTTATCGACGCACCAAGAGATAAGCTCCTTATAGTCAAAAACTTCAGGGACACAGTCTGCACAAAAAATCCTAGAGGTCCAAATTACTTTGTTCTGGGTGACAGGGGATGAGTAATAAAAATATTCCCTGGACCACTGGAATTTCTGGTCCTTGCGCCCGAAGATGTTCACTGTATCTCCACAGAACTACTGTCGAGCTGATGCCATAGGTTTATAGAAACATTCATTGGATCCATACGATGGTTGAAATGAACAGTTGGAGGCGATAATATAACTTTCCGCAAATGTTGGTTCAATGCTTATGAATGGGAAATCTCCTTGAGCCTTTCGCTAATTAATGACAATCTGTATGGGTGCTTCATGATGAACTATTAGCAGTAAATATTACTTATTTCATATTTAGAAGTGCGAAGGTGGCAGGTAAGGCAAATAGAAATTAAGGATTGGAGGTTATGTGAACGTGCCAAGCCGACGACATGTGAATGACATTTCATGATTTTGAAATCAACACTTGGAAGGGATAATATAACCCTCCAAAAATCTTGGTTTAATGCGTATTAATAAGAGATCTCCTCGAGCCTTTCACCCATCAATGATAATATATACGGTTCCTACACGATGAATT
>SNQJ01S0034387.1:57364-67458 GCA_010110895.2 Picea sitchensis | reverse complement strand
GTAAGTGAAAAAAGTTGGGTAAGTATGGAATTGGAGGTGCAAAAGAGATTCCAAGAAATGGTGAAATATGGAAAGTGAATGTAGGGGCTTCAAAACGGGGTGACAATAGTTCACTAGGAGACGTGAGGACCCGAAGGTCAAATTGCAAGTCTCAGAAATTTCGTGTGCATACTGTGTATCATAGAAGAAGGTATGATGTGGGAGTGCGACAGTAAATTTGTATATCGCGGAGTTCCGGGTGTTTTTTGCAGGCCACAAAAAAATGGAAGTGCAATATAGAGCCCGCCTTCCCAGGAATTCACGATCTGAAAAGTGCCTAGGCATCGAATGGATAGTGGTTGGTTGGAGTCGCATTTTAAGAAAAATGACTAAGTAACGAGAAGGAGAGAGTAGAGGGGAAAAATAAACGACAATTTGATCAAGTATAGAAGAGGGAAAAGAAGGTCCAATATATTCAAATCTGCAATAGATATTCCATTTCCTAGCAAGATCTTTTATGTATGTTGTTGGAGAAGTTGTATACATATTGCATATACTTGGAAATAAATCTGAAGGTAGCGGGCATAGGAAACAACAACTAGAAATTTGAAATTTCCTGAACCCACGAACTCGACGATCTGCCAAAGAGATGTCAAGAAATGGTCAAGTGTGGAAAGCAGTCGGACGAGCTTCAAAATAGGGTGATGGGTTCCCGAGGAGCCGTAAGGCCCCGACTGTCAAATTGTATATATCGGAACATTTTGGTGCAAAATGTGTAACACAGAAGAGGGGATGATGTGGGAGTCCAGAAGTAAATATGCATATCGCAGAATCCAGAGTGTTGTTTGCAGGTCACAGAACAATAGAAAGTGCATTTTAGAAAAAGGGGAAGTGCTTGGTTGAAACGCGTGAATCCGCCAACCTGCGCAGCAAGACATTTAAAAAAAAAACGACTAAGTAACAAGAAAGAGAAACTACAGGGGATAAAAGAGTGGGAAAATAGAAAGGTGGAGGGCAATTTTCGTAAGCGGGAATTGGTTTCAAAAAAGCCCCATTGTTGCAAAACCATCATTTTCTAGTAATTGTTAGCAAATGCTTTGTTGAAGATTAGATTTTATTGCAACTTGTGGGAGTAAGTGTGTTCTTGATACATTCTTCCATGACTGTAACATATTAACGTAAGTATTAAACTTCTTTCATTATGGGTTGTTAGCATTACAGCTTAATAATTACATGTCTAGAAACAAGAATGACGATCTTCATTGTGATTTGGTATTGCTATGTTTTATTTGCATTACGAATATAATTGATGTTGGTTTGAAACTGTCTGAAATTCATTTTTTGTTTCCATAAAATCCCGATGGATCGACACAGTGCATTGTCATATAATTGTTAGATGCTCCATTTTAGAAGAAATTACCTAAGCAAATACAATATCGAAGAAATACAAGACTACCGAACCATGCCAATGAGAAGAGGCGTTAAATCCAAAAAAGAAGCAACAACCGAGACTCCAAGGATTTTTTTTTAATAGTAAATCCATTAAAAAAAAAAGAATATTGAGCACTGTATATCTATCCTTAGAAATTGGACCGAGTTCTTTGGGCCAAAATATTGAACATATCTTCCATAAACACAGGCACAGGATCGACAACATGCAGGAGCCATCGAGATGCTCTTCAACATGCATACAAAACTGATTACCATGATTTTGTTTTTAGGAAATCCTTGCAGTCTTCTCCTTGATGGATCATCATGCGGTAAAATTTATAGTTCTCAGAAGCTTCCCGTGAGGAAGAAGACAAAAAACATTGCAGGGAAAACAAAATATCCCTTAACTGAAAATTATGACACACCAAGAAACCACCTCCCCATGACAGTCGAAAACTTAAGGGACATAGGTTGCATGTGCAATTCCAGAGGCCCAAATTAGTCCATTTTGGGTGGAAGGAGATGAATAGTAGGAATATGCCTTGCACCAATGGGAGTTCTGGTCCCCATTCCCTAAGATGTTGATTGTATATCTAGAGAACATGATAGTGGTCTCGCAATTGAATAGTTTTTTGGCTTGAAATATATCTCTGGGAGCATCAACAGATCATTTCCTTACAGTGAAAGAATTCCACCCAGAACAAACTAATTTGGACCTCTGGAATTCCTACTTTAAATCTGCAAAGTGGCTATTGCATTCAACGTCGGTTTATTTTCTGAAACTCCTTCTTTTGGTGTTGTCAGGACCACCATCACTGAGCCAGGAAGTACCACTCGTTATGCTTGATTTCAATTTGGGCGCAGGAGTGGGAACAATCTTTGCATTGCCATTATCCATTGTCGTATCATCATCCATCAGATCATCTTATTCTGGCTTGGAATCCAGTGCATCAACCTCTGCGCCAGCCATCAATGCACTGGGTAGGTTGTCTGAGTAGGCAGGGTTGCCTTAGAATTATTTGGCTTCAAATATGTCTCTCAGTGCACCAACGAACCATCTCCTTTTTTGCTTCTGGGCAGAGGGAGATGAGTAATAAGAATATTCCCTAGAATACTGGAACCTCTGGCCGTCATGCCCGAAGGTGTTTACTGTATCTGGACATAACTGCTGCCAGAAGTTAATGAGAATTTCCATTTTCTCTAGACGATGTTTGAAATGAAAATTGGGGAGGGATAATATAACCCTCCGCAAATCTTGGTTTAATGTGTATCAATGGAAGATCTCCTCGAGCCTTTCATTGATCAATGACAATATCCAAGGTTCGTGCGTAATGAGTTGTTACCATTAAATCTTACTAATTACATATTTAGAAAAAAGTGTGAAGGTGGCAGTGATGATGAAGAGCGATTAAGAATTAGATATTTCTTAAAGGTGCCAACCGACCGATGCACGAAAGAGATTGCATCATATTTGAAATGAATACTTGGAAAGGATAACACTCTTCTCCGCAAATTTTGGTTTAATTCGTATTAATGACAAATCTTCTCCGACCTTCCAGACATTAATGAAAATATTAATGGTTCCTACACGATGAACTACTAGCATTAAAGATTAATAATTACATATCTAGAAATAAGTACGAAGGTAGCAGGGATGGCGAAGAGTGACTAAGCATTGTACATTCGTCCACCCGCCAACCTGCGAAACATATTCCAAGAAATGCCCAAGTATGGAAAGCGGTCAGGTGGGTTACAAAAAAAAGGGTCACAAGATATATCCAGGAGACGTGATGAGCCGATGGTCAAATTGTATGTCACAATGACAAATTTCGGCCATCAATTTGTATATCACGTAATTTGGGTGTTGTTTGTACGAAGGGGAACAATGGAAGCACAATGTTGAGCAAGCAATTTGTATATTACGGAACTTCGGGTGTTGTTTATAAAAGAAGGATACATTCAGAAAAAGGACACATTCGAAAAAAGGAACAAGTAAACAGAAAGTGAAAGCAAACGAGATGAAGGGGAATTTGTTTGCTAATTTGTAGATCCCGGAAGTCCAGGTGATTTTTGTAGGCGACAGAACAATGGAAACACAATGTTGAACCCGCCTATCCGGAAACCTGTGATTCAAAAAGTTTGTTCAATATGAAACGGGGAAGAGGTCGGGGCCGGTGATATACAAGTAATAATGGAAATCTGAAGACATGAATATGCCAACTCCCACACCTAGACATTTTCTGAAAAATGAGTAAGTAACCAGAAAGGGAAAGAAGAGGGCAAAAAGAAAGGGGATGGCAATTTTCGGAAGTGGGAATTGGTGTAAGAAAGCCCCATTGGTGGTCTTAATAGTAACTATGAAGTGCATTAAACATGTTAATAGGTTCTTCAATCAAGGAATAGATACAACAAGCGATGTTTATAGTTTCCAGGATTCGTTTGTATAAGAGAAGCATCGAAAAGTTACAAGAAAATCAATTTTGGGATGTTTAAGTAAAGTTTTTGTACTGTTAGCTTCACTGCAAGTATAACAGCAATGGATTTGAATTTTAATGTCCTATCGTTCATATGATAGTTCCATTAGACTTCACATAGTATATATTATTTTATTTCAATTTATTCCAGGGAATTAATTTTGCTAAGTTCATCGATCAAGGAAAAGTGCTAATTTGTAGATCGCGGAAGTCTGGGTGTTGTTTTCAGGCAGCGAACCAATGGAAACAAAATGTTGAACCCACCTATTCGGGAACCTGCGATCCAAAATTTTTGTTCAATATGAAATAGGAAAGTGGTCGATCGGGCTAGTGATATAAAAGTAAGTGGAAATCTAAAGATGTGGAAATCTGATAAAAAATGAGTAAATAACCATAAATGGAAAGTAGATGGAAAAAATAAAGGGGATGGAAATTTTTGGAAGCGGGAATTGGTGTAAGAAATCCCCATTGATGGTTTTAACAATAACTATGAAGTGCATTAAACATGTGAACAAGTTCTTCAATCAAGAATAGATACAACGATCCATACTTATAGTTTCCAGGATCTGTTTGTATAAGAGAAGTGTCGAAAAGCTACAAGGAAATTAATTTTGGGATGTGTAAGTAAAGTTATTGTACTGTCAGCTTCACCACAAGTATAACAATGACGAATTTTAATTTTAATGTCCTCTCGTTGATATGATAGTTCTATTGGAATTCGCATAGTATATATTCTTTTATTTCAAATTATTCCAGTAGATTAATTTTGTTAGGTTCATCGATCAAGGAAAAGTGCTAAAAACGAGATAAAGGGGAATTTGTTTTCTAATTTGTAGATCGCGGAAGTTCGAGTGTTGTTTGCAGGCGGTGGGACAATTGAAACACAATGTTGAACCCACCTATCCGGGAACCCGCGATCCAAAAAACTTGTTCAATATGAAACTAGGAAGCGGTCGGTCAGGCTAGTGATATAAAAGTAAGTGGAAATCTGAAGACGTGAATCCACCAGCTTCCGCACCTAGAAATTTTCTGAAAAACAAGTAAGTAACCAAAAACGTAAAGCACAGGGAAAAAAGAAAGGGGATGGAAATTTTTGAAAGTGGGAATTGGTTTAAGAAATCCCCATTGATGGTTTTAACAACAACTATGAAGTGCATTAAGCATGTGAACAGGTTCTTCAATGAAGGAATAGATACAACGATCCATGCTTATAGTTTCTAGGATTTGCTTGTATAAGAGAAGCCTCAAAAAGCTACAAGAAAATCAATTTTGGGATGTCTAAGTAAAGTTATTGTACTGTTAGCTTCACCACAAGTATAACAACGATGAATTTGAATTTTAATGTCCTATCGTTGATATGATAGTTCCATTGGACTTCGCATAGTATATATTCTTTTATTTCAAATTATTCCAGGAGATTAATTTTGCTAAGTTCATCGATCAAGGAAAAGTGCTAACATACTACATTTGCGTCACAGAGCTTATATTAAAGGGAAAAGCATGTTCTCTATAGTCTTTAAGATCAAAGAAAAACTGCGAAGATCCTAAATGTATTATTAATTTTCCAGAACGAAGCATACAACCAAGAACCAAGTAAACACCAAACATGCCTCAAGAAAGATCCCACAAAGTTCCATAGAGCAGTACGCATCGACCTTTGCATCAAACAATTTGATATATAAAAAAAACATGTCCTGACATTGGTTTTATCTTACATCTGGTATATGTTCCCACAAGAAAATAACTAGGGCCATGGGATATGAACAAAAGTCTGCCAAACACAAGACAACACAAAACCAGTGGAGCTTCGCCACTGCACGCTAGTTATAACCAGATCTCAAAATGGGGAACAAGAAAGTTGTTGATTACTATTTTACCATTAAGAAAGATATCTATGGACATTTTCTTCTGATAGTGCCATGTTCTATCACTACCAGTTTTAACAATGACAAATTTCCAATATTATTGGAAATTCCTGATGATTCTGCCCAAATGAGAAAGCTATTTCGACGGTTCAAAGGATGGGCCCGAGTTATTTACAGTTGGATACTTTTTATGGGGTTTTCTCTCATGCTTCCCATTTCTGGACTGAAAAATCTTATGCGCATGCAATCTCTATAGCGATATCTGAAAATCTCAAGTTGATGTTTCAATCCATGTCGAGTCCTTTTTTTTTCAATTAGGGCATCGAGAAAATGTAGATAAAATGCCATAATTGTATAGTTGGAGACAAATTTTTATTTTATTCGGACACCCAAAAAAAATGCAGAAATATTGTCATGGCTATATAGTTGGAAAACAATTGTCCAACTTGGGCACCCAAAAAACGTGCAGGCTCCTCCATCAAAGCCACAACCAACTACCAATTTTTTTTATTTGCACACTGAAACAAATATGAAAAATTCTTACTGGGAGATGCAAAAAAACATCAAATTAACAACATCAATTTCATTTGTAATTAGATTCTCCTTGTTATTTCAAGTGCACAAGAAGAGACAAAATCTTTGGAAAAATAATTTTACAGCTATAAATGTAAACTCCGAAGAACTTGAGTCCGACAAACATTCATCTGGGTGTTGAAGAAATATTACAAAGACACATGAGATATTTTCATTTCCTACCAAAGCTTGATATGATTTTTTTTTATTTTTTTTTAGTCGATATGCAATATTTCATTGTCCTCATTTAAGGTAAATTTGTTGTGTATCCAAAAGTTGCACAGCATGTAGACATTGTTTGCCTTTTTCTGTATGTATGCTTCATATGACAATTTTGCTAACCCAGGAAGCACATCTTGTAACATAGGCTATCTAATTGTACAATGCACAGTTGTGTTGCCCATGATTCAGATGGCAACATTGAGGCAATGTCCATATATGTACATTTTTTACTGCATCGCAGAAAATCAATCGTATCATCACTTATCAAAGCAGAAGAAGAAGCACAAAAGTTTCATTTCGCACATACATGCTCAAAGGGGGTCGAGTACGCATTCGTTGCAACCAAAACACCTTCAACTTGGAAACGTGAGCATAACAATTAATATATTGAACAATATAATATACAACTGCAGCCCAAAAAAATAAAAAAATAAAAAAACCGCAGAAATTTGGTGAAGGCTATTTGTATGAGCAATGTGAGGATGAATCTGTAGATGTATACACACAACAGTTGTAGAGCTAGTTAGTTTCTTGAGATCCTGTACTATGTTTGCTCGCAATTATGTTACAAATGTTGCTTGGGTTGTGCAAAAGATCCTTTCTTTAACACCCCTTTTCCTTGTTATATTTTTGAAGAGCATAAGTGGAAATTTCCCTTTATGCAATTGTTGTTCCATTGACGAAAATAAATTTGAATAGGTATCGAACAATTGCAGCTGCAACATGGAACAATGTTATATTTGTGTAACTTAACCGAGATACATGGACATGCGAAAGTAAAGGACAAAACTGGATATGGAGACCGGTACCATTTCCTTGTCGATGTCTGACTCTCCATATTTTATATGAAGAATGTGTTGTGAGCCAAGTTTTCTCTCCAGTGTGATAGTTGCGCAAATGGTTCTGATGGGGTAAATGTCATTGCTCTGTGCAAGTTGGTTGATATTTATGTTTGGGATAAAACGATATTCTGAACAAATAGCGGGAATTTTTTCTACAATACTTGTTTTGTTGAGAAAAATAATTCGATCACAATCCCCATGGTCATATACTATTTTGGGAAATATATTAAAATTTGTAATGGATATCCCATTACCTGGAAATATCTTTTCTGCATGTTTCTGGATAAGTTGTGTAGGAATAGTCAGTGTGAATGTCATCACGACGTCCTTGTCTATCATGTCAGCACGCATAATGGATCTAGTTGTATTTGTCTTGTCCAAGTAGGTGCTATAGATGATCATTATGTCCCCGATGAACACTTGTCCAATTCGGCAGTTGTTCAAGCCCTCTATTGATAGTATTTTGGGTGTTACAAGTTTAGACCTAGTGACAATTTTTGAACAGGAAAAGTAAAGTGAATGGTAGTGTGCATTATTTTTTTTGTTTTTATTTTTTCCTAGCATAAATGTACAAGTAGACGCATAGCTTGGATGAACTATGGAGCCAGAGTTTTACAACTAGACCTCTTAGTCTGCGGAACCTGTGCTATGTTCGACATCTCAATTGTACTTGTTGATACTTCTTGTGAACTGCAAAGTATGTGTTGCAGATGACATCAACATATTCACCATGCCATAGATGAATAAATAGCTGAGGATATTTTTTTGGTAAAAATACTAGGAATATAATGTATGCATATTTACCTTTGGCCTTGTCGATCTGCTGATGTCTGGGATGACCGACTGCTCATGGCCATGTCACTAGTCCAACTTTTTTTGATGCAAGCATGTGTATATGAACGTCAGAAGGACTAAACAAGAATATGCATTGTATATTGTCCATAATTGTTCTTAATGTCACATGCAGGGTCGAAGGAGATGGAATACAAAATAGGGTGTCAAGGGATACTCATGAAACATGAGGACCCGAGGGTCAAATTGTATGCCTCAGATTTTTGACTGAAAAAATGTGTAACAACAAATAAGGCGTAATGGAGGGGCATGCCGGCCAATATATATATCGTGAAACCTCGGAAGCCAAAGGCGCAATCTTGAACCCTCCAACCCAGCACTCGCAATCGAAAAAGTGGGTAAGTATGGAATAAGGTAGAAGCGTGACCATAAATGTGAACCCATGAGTCCACCAACCTGCGCACCAAGGCATTTTTAGAAAGACGACTAAGCAGAGCAATTAGAAAGAAAAAGGGACAATAGAAAATGGAAAAAGTAGAAATGGGGAGGGCACAAAGGCCCATTGTTGCCAAATCATCATTTTCTAGTCCAATATTATATGCCCCCACCCACTTTGTATATTTAATTTACTGGCACAATTGGTATAACTTTTTGAAGATTGTACCATAGACCCCTTTGTTGTTGCATACACAAATTCATCTTCCTGTCCAACCAATCTGTTTCTTCCAAGGTAGCAACGTCGAATATACAATGGAAATGAAGGCAAGTTAGTATGAAGAAAGACATGTAAAAGAAAGAAATACAGTTCTATTTATTTCAATGTAAAAGAAAAGAGAATACGATTCACATGAGAATAAGCAGAAAGATACGTAGTATATACATACAACAAAAAAGGTGAAAAGCAGTAGAACAGGTAGAACAAATACACATACAATAAATGGAATACTCAACACTGGAATATGAAATAAGAGTACAGGTATGCACCTTTGTAACTCCTCATCTACATTCACGCCAAAGAGTCCATCGTCCTCTCCAACCATTATATTTGTTTAAGTGTAGCAATGCAGGAAAAAAACAATGGACATGAAGGAAGTTAGTATGTAGGAAGACATGTAATGAAGATAAGTTATTATGTAGGAAGGTACGCAATATGTACATACAATAAACTAGGTGAACACATATACAGACAATAAATGAAATACAAAAAAACGAAATATGAAATAACAGTACAAGCATGTACCTTTGTATCTCCTCTTCCACCGCTGCAGTCAAGACTCCGTCGTTTTCTCCAGCTATTCTGTTTGTTTGAATGTGGGAATGCACAAAATACAATGAACATGAATAAAAGCTGGTATGCATCGGAGAACAAGTAATATGTACATACGGTAAATGAGAATCAAGGAATAGAATAAAAGATAGTCAGAAACATGAAGCTTTGCTTTTTTCCATCCATGGTTGTAAATATATAAATTTTTTCCCTGCCCAAAATATATTACAAGCCACAAAATATTAAGAAATTTCATGGCCATAGCTAAATGATTTTGGTTTTCTGTGGCAAAGTATCCAGATATGCTTCCAAACATGGAAATATAATTTTGCAGTATCTTTGGTATACATATCATATCTCAAGTACAAGACAAATTGTATCGTGGTCACACCAGTTTGTGTAGAGGATAAAGAACATGTATTGTGATATGGACACATTCTACCATATATGGTTAATAAGTGCGGTTTGCATATGTTTTATTTTAACAAAAAAACAACGGATATTGCAATTGCACATGTAGTTGTCCAATTATTTCTTATGCCACTATTTTCTATCATGTCAACACTGAAGTATCATCAAAATTTTACAGTAGAACATGCACGCACGGAACATGCGTCATATCTTGTCTTTTCCAGACACGACAAATAAC
>SNQJ01S0034387.1:32526-57232 GCA_010110895.2 Picea sitchensis | reverse complement strand
TGCAAAGTCGAAGTAATCAAAAGAAAACAACAAGAACCAAACCAACGAGAAAGCACGAATAGGCCCAACTGCATCCCCATGGCCCCAAACTCGTAAACTTGAGCCAAACAAAAACAACCAAGAACCGAAAAACCAACGAACAAGCGAACAAGAAACAACCACCGAACCAGTAAACAACATATGTATCTCCAACGATGACCAAACTGCAGTCGAAGCACAGAAGGAACCAGAAACATATGACGAACATGCCAATAGAAATAAGAAAACATTCTTACTTGCAAACTGCAAACACTGAACAACAAAGAAGGAATATAAAATGAAATTATGGCATGGAAACTTACTCTGAAACGATGAAAGGCAGAAGTGTAGGTCAAATTGTGAACTAAAAAACAACAAGCAGCAACCGACGAACCAACGAAGAAGAAGCACCCACTGAACCAGTAAACAATGTATGTAGCTTCAACGATGACAAAATTTAATTCTAAGCCTAAAAGAAGTATGAAACATACAATGCCTATTCAACTGGCGGTGGACAACAATATTGTCCAAATTCACTGCAACATTGTATGGAAAATTTCAAGGAAAAAGTACTCCAAGAAGCCTATTTAGATAAACATTTAAGGTTGTCAAGTTGTCTAAGGGCCTCGCGGTATGAAACCATTTAAGCTGTCAGTATTTTTTCAGGACCTCGCACCATGTAAACATTTAAGCTATCAGGCCTATTCAAGCACCTCAAAAAAAGTGCCATTGATCTAAACCTTCGGTATGCAAACATTTCAATACAAATACAAAGGACTAATAATAATAGGACAAATACATTAATAAAAATAATAATAATAATAATAACCTGGCAATAAGACCTCGAATCTATTATCCAACGAGATCATGACATATATGGGTTTTTTATAATAAATAAATAAATAAATAATGTTTTTACTTTTGTAGTTTGAACAATAGAAACTATGCAAAAATTTGTAGTCAAACAAAAAAATAATATAAAGTCAACAAATTATTGATCACTATAAACTTTGGATATCTAAACATTTCAATATGAATAGTACAAATAAAAAAAAGTATCGTACATGATAAAACTTTGGATATGGCAACATATAATTCATTGGGAATAACGAAGATGGCAATAAGACCGCAAATCTATCATCCAATCAGCTCATGACATATATGGGTTTTTTTATTATATAAAAAATAATGCTTTTAGTTCTGTTGTTCGAACATTAGAAAGTATGCAAAAAATTGTATTCAAACGACAAACTAACATAAAGTCGATGAATTATCGATCGATATAGTCCCTCTACACCTTCGGCAGGGACTAATAAGGCTAGAACCTTCATCAATGCATCCAATTAAACCCTTCAAGTTATAAAATTGGAATAAGTTCGTCCTTCCAGAAGAGGTCAATTCCCCTTAATAAAACTAATATATTTTTGTGAGGGTTAAATTTTTCTTTGACATAAGTACATAATATCATATAGAAAGAGTAGCATGTAATGATGGTGAGTATAGAGTTCGAAAAATAATGAAAGCCTAGGAAATTAAAAAATTGTCTTACATACTATAAAATGCTTTGGAGCATACCAAAGTTACACCAAATTATTTCCATTAGTTAAGAAGAATGTCGAAATAACAAGTTATATGAAAAGAACTACCAAACTTAAACTAAGAGGTGGTTCATCTTTGGAAGCTGTTTGAATCCCAAAATTTAAAGCTAAACTTTGGATCCAAATTAATTGGTTCCCATCTAACTATGGAAGTAACTAAGTTCCACTTTTAGCAGGGTTATATGGGTATTGAAGGAATTTATATCCAACTCATGCATTTTAATGAAATATTGTTTGTGCAATTATAAAAGCAGTTAACCGAATATTTTGATATCACTTGTTAGGGTAATAAGTAGTTATGAGGTAGCATTATTGTGTTGTTTTAACGTGAAATAGTGATGTCTTCAATAATAATCACCTAAATATCTCATGGGAGTGAAATTAGGAAATCAAAATTCCCCTCTAATGTGTGAGGTTAGGAACACCATGTATAGTTGAAATATGTTGAATTGTTTCTCCCCTTCCTTGCTTATGCGTTAAAAACTAGAGAGAGAGANNNNGGAGGAGGTTGGACTACCAATGGAGGAGTGAGGAAGAGTATCTCCAAGACAAACAAAAATATGGTGAAGATCATCTCTATTACAAATGAGGCAGACATTCCCATGCTCGTGAAACTATCAAAGTAAAATACAATAGGCGAAATGTGCACTTGTGGCCATATCTAAACACCATGATTGGTCAATATGAAAATAAATTCAATTACTAGGAAAGGGTTTCATCCATGTATTGAAACATTTATGCATGAGGGGGAAAGAAATGCCAATAAAGGATGACCCACTAGAAGGGTTGAGGGGGTGGGTGGAAGACCTTGTAGGGAGTCACTTGAAGTTTGGCTCTTACTTGAGGGCTCTAAACAAATGTTGGAATAAAGACATACGTATCTAAGGGTCTTTGATTAAAGTTGGAAGACTATAATCACCATTGTGTATGAATCTTCTTAATGTGATAATGAGTTGACGTTGAACATAGAAGAAAATATCGAGTTAGAGAGAAATTATGACTCTATGCTCGATTTGAGGTCAATCATTGATTATGGAAATGGGGACCAAGGTGTGAGAAACCTATTTATGCACACCTAGAATAAAATGAGTTGATGTTGATGGGAGTGAGTGTGCAAGAGCAAGGGACAAAAGGGTCCCTCAAATACATAAGGATTGAAAAGTAGCCAATTTCAATGGAGTGTGACTTTGATAAGGACAAGCTAGTTTGGCCAATGAGTATAAGACTCAAGGCTTCCATTGGATGGAGTATTGATGATAAGTGACTTGGACAATAATGACAATTGATCTAACATAACACGACTTGGTGTGAAGTTGTTAAAAACTATGGTGAAGACTTATGCAAAAGGGGGAGTGAGGACCATGTGAACTAAGGAACACCAAGAGGATGCCTTGGGCAGTTCTAAACTCCAATATAGTTCTTATCCTAAAAGTTTATTAT
The DNA here is from genome assembly GCA_010110895.2 of Picea sitchensis. Classification (NCBI taxonomy): domain Eukaryota; kingdom Viridiplantae; phylum Streptophyta; class Pinopsida; order Pinales; family Pinaceae; genus Picea; species Picea sitchensis. The sequence continues at coordinate 54,176 of SNQJ01S0034387.1, read as the reverse complement.
CATGTCTTAGAATGTCGAGGTCAATAATTGGTGACAACACCTTTGGGAAATCAACATTATAGATTTGATTGAGATAAGGGAGATTATATAGACCATTATAATTAGTGTAAACATGGGGGCTCAGTACAAATGCTTCAATGAAGGGTGACAAGGATTGCTACCATGAAAAGAGATGATGATTGATGATTAAATAAGATGAGTATTGTTTTTTTCCTTGTTTTGTTTTTTGAATAATTCTGGATATTTTTATATTTTTTTGTTATGTAAAAAATAAAGAATATAGATACATTACAAACAAGAATATGGATGCCTTAAAAATATGACCAACTAGTTATGACTTGCATGAGTGGAAAGAGAAATGAGAGATGGAAGCAACGAGAAATAGGGCCCCAATAATAGGTCTTCTTGATGGGATGTTGAATGATGGTGTAAAATAAATATGGTCTATGGGTCATGGGTGAGACAAGAGGCCAAGGGGATGTGGAAAATCATTTATCATAATAAATCATAAAGAATTTGAACCACTAAGGAGCTCAAGGGAACTAGCATGCAAAATGATGAGAGGAAATTATGAGGCTAATTCTGTGATGTGGAATATAAAGACTCCCAATCTTAAAGGTAGATTAACTGGAATGGGAGTCAACATGAAATGGAGTACTAAAATAGGACAACCCAAGAAGGTGGTGTGTTATCATCCAACAAGAGTTAGATGCAACTATATTAGGTGGGCTACTTGTCAAGAGGGAGTGGAACCTAGAGGTATATATGTGGGGGACTGAAGATGGAAATTGAAGCACAAGCATAGGGAATATGTCTAAATGCCAATTTGAAGAATTATGCATGAACGGGTGGCAATGGACCTTAAATGAATGGAAGAAAAAAATGGTTTCCTATTAAATCAACTACACACATGAAACATAAACCATGGTGTGAAAGTACTGGTGAAAAAAAATCCAATGGAACAAATAATAAAAAAAATAGCATTCATGAGCATGCATACTTTCCATGAGAACATGGTGGAGAAAAAATCCTCTAGGGGAAGCCCTTATGCACAAAAAATAGGGCATGTAGTATGAAAGGACTTGAGATTAGGAATCAAATATTGTAAACAATATAGGAAACGAAGTTCCTAAGCTCTTGTATGGGTGAAAATAATTTTAGGATTGAACCCTATAAATAGGGTGGGGTGCCGAAAATCAATTGTATTGTTGAAATTTGAGAAATTCATTGATGCCATAAACCTTCATGAGCTCACTGTGTCACACTAGATTAACAAATTAAGTTTGAAACAATCAGGTGAGAGATCCTTCCTTCTTTCAATTTTATTAATTTCATTTTTTTCTATATGTGATTGGGTAAATGAACTTCGCCTTTTTAGACTTTCTCGATGTCTACTTTAATGGCCATGGATTTTTTATAGATCTGATGTTCGAAAATGGTTGGATTTGGTCCAATCATTTCTAAATAAGACCATGTGAAGATGTTGCAAAACCCTTTGAAAAGGGATTTGTAGGAAAACACCTCTTTAGTAGAACATGCAGCTCTAAGGAGTATGTTTTTGGTAATGCTATGTGTAGCAGAAATTTCCACCTTAACAATGGGAAAAATGTTGGCCATGTTTCCTTCCTCAAACATGTGAGGGGAAAGTATGGGATGTTTGAACCAATGAACATGAACGTGGGGAGTAAAATATTTGGGCTCAACAATGCATTGGATGGAGGAAGTGATAGGGGTGAATGTGTCCTTAGGGAGAAAGAAAGAACGATGATGCATATTGTCCCAAGGGTGGCCTAAAGCATTCATGGCCTCTAGGATGTACTTATCAAAATGGGTGAGTAGTAGAGTTGGGAGCATCATGGGATGCTATGAAGGGTGATGGTGTTTTTTAGCTACAATTTATGTTAAATGTGAGAAATCACTAGTACATATTGTAACAATTCCGATGTTCTATTTGTGATGCTATGGACAAAATTCTCCATACTGTCGAAAAATAGAGGAAATTAAAAAAAAAAAAAATCATATTGCCCGATAACATCGGTATTGCCACGTTGACATCTTTTTTGCCACATTGACATCTCTCTTGCCACGTTTCGGTCGCTCTTTCCACGTTTTCCACCTAGTCGTCTCTCTTGACATGTTTGTGACATAGTCGTCTCTCTTGCCACATTTGTGAAGATTGTTGTTGCAACTGCGACGTTGTGGAAACTAGGTTTCCCCCCTCCAACAGTCACCTTAGTATGTTGACCAAGTCAAAATACTAACGTTCACTTAGTTTTTTATAACTTCGTAATTGCAACATTATAAAATCTATAAATATGTTGCATTTGACAGATGTTGCGACAAGTTTTCTATAATAACGACGCTTCAAAAAGGGTTTGTGGGTCTTCTCAGCAAACAAAAAATAGGTATTTGTTTCAGTATAAGTCTATGGGGAAGAATGTCAGAAAACATTAGAGCTAGGAAAATAATTAAAGAGGGTGAAAACATCCCATAGACAATGCATGGCCCAAACAAGGTGGAAACATCCCCTAAACCTCCATCCCCTTTTTCCATATGAGATACAAGGGAAAAACCAATGACTCCGCACAAAAGTAGGACACATTAATAATAAGCCTCAAATGCTATGTAGTTGAAGGGGAAATGCACATTAATGGAATGCACACCCATACGATTTAACCCCAAAAGGAGGCATTCCTCACACTGCCCGACAAAAAAGTGAGCACGGGAAAAGACTTCGGGAGGGTAAATGTTCCCAACCCAAAAAAATTTCTTGTTGTGCGTGCTCTTGAATGTATGCATCTCCTTCAACAATGCCAACATGGAAAGAGTACAAACACAATAAATTGGCACCCTAGATTGCCAATCAATGAAAGGGCAAAGCCCTCTCGGGGAGCCACAACAATCCCTCAAACTCCACGTACATGGAATGGAAAGGGGTTTTGCTTACAAGTGCCTCCCACAATGAGCATTGCCAACATTACCACTCATGTGTTACCAAGCAGAGATGGAAAAAAACTAGATGTCGACCACCCTACAAATGACCCAAGGACAATATTCAGGCAGACCCAACAACCAGCTCGTTTCCCGCACCACCTTTCGCATGAAGGGAAAACCTCCATCGTCAACAAATAAAACACAATACATCACATTGGATTCATGGAGCCAACAACACAACAAGACTGGACAAACGAAAACCACAAGAAACCACATCATCCACAAAGGATCTCAATGACTCAAAGCCAACCTATATATACTAGATCTCGTAGCCATTCAAAGAGCCCACAACACAACTCTCATGTTACCAAGAATTTTCCCAAGGAATAAAAATGCAAAGCCTTGCAACAGAGCCACAATGATCGCCCAAACTCCACAGTGAGTGGAGAAGAGTGCTCTTTCAAAGCACCTCCCAAGATGATTTTTCACTACACTTACCACCCATGTGCTACCGAGCGACATGATAACAAGCCAAGAACCGACCAACCCTGCAAATGTCCCTAGGCCAATCTTCGAGTGGACCCAGTAGGCAGCTCCTTTTTATCACCACATCACCCATGGTCCTCATTTCCTCCTCCATGTTTCCTTGGTCCACCTAGGGATAAACACTAAAACACTTGGATTGTGAGAAAAAATACTAGGAAACATGTGGAAACACATGGATTATGATTCAATTAAAAAAATGAATATATACAGGAAATTATATATAATGTTATTGTAGTTTCATAGGGAAAACATGGAATGATATATTAATGAGGGAAGAGAGTAGCATACATCCATGCTATAATGGTAAGTGAAATATGAATACATGAATGAGATGAGAATGACGGTGGAGTGTTAAATTTTTCATGTTTTAGGAGGTAGTGTGATATATCTAGGGAGGTTACAACCAATCCCTATTTTTCCTCAACCAATACATTTGACCAAAAATTGATGCCCAAGCATGAATCTACCTCAAAATCACTATAATTGACTCATTTACACCCTATTACATCATTACCGCATCAAAAAGTAACATTTTACATCATAGAAGTCGAATCTGGCAAAGAATTGCTGAAAAAACCACTTCTAGTACAAAGCGTAGCGAAACTGATAGAAAGTGTAGCGTGCTAGGAAAAAATGGAGTTTTGGAGGCATTCCTGAGGTCCAAATACATATCTGAAAAGTGTTCTAGAAATCTGGGGATGTCTACTAACTGATGAAATGCTTAAGAAGAAAAATTTACATGATCTTTCCCTTCAAACTCTTCTTCTCCCAAAAGTACTCAGAAAGCGTAGCTTGTTGCTCCAAAATGTGGCAGAAAGGTCATTTTCAAGTGGTGTTTTTCTCTTCATGCATGCTAGAGTTGACCAAAATTTTCCTTCGGAAATTCCAAAGTGATGTAAAAGTCATAAGGAGTCTAAAAATACAAACCATTTGTCATTTTGAATCCTCCATCAAAAGCGTAGCGTGCCCCACACTACATTTTCTGTTGTATGACAATTTTAGAAATTGCCAAAAATTATGGGTTTTCTACACAAATTGGTCTCAAATATGGCACAATATATCTCTAACCATAAGTCATTTTAGAAAACTGAGAGGGGTTTTTGTTATTTGGTATGTTTTGAACAAAAACCTCCTCTCGTTTTCAAAAATATTTTCCCATTTGTCCACAATATTCTCTGCAAAAAGATGTCTAAAACAAGACTTTGCACAATCATAAAAATAGGGTGTGAAGATGTGAATGTATATATCACCCTGTAACACCTATGTAAAAAGTGATATAGGTTATTGTACTTTGTCCTCTTAGAACAAAAACCTCCTCCAGGTTCTCAATATTTATCTCTGATGGGCCACAATATTCTCTGCAAACAAGTGACTAAAAAGGTCATTTCTAGAAAATGTGGCTTCATTTTTGGAAAATGAAGTGGAATGATGGGTTAGGGGTTTCCTAAATTCTTGAGAAAATTTAGGGGGGGTAGGGGGTAATTTTAGGGAGTAAGGGAAAGTGGAATATCAGGAAATGAGTGAGGGGAAGGAGTACAAAAGGGAAAAACACAATGAACTTGTTGAAAGCGCAGCAAAAATGCCGGAATGAGCAACTTATTGCTAGGGTTTTCTCTTTTTCGAGGCAATTTGCTCTGAAAATGAAAATTATAGAAAAATATTATGAGAGAGACAACAAAACTGGTATTCTTTCCGTTTATCAGAAAGAAAACATCTTAGAAGTTCCAGTAAGGGATTGTGAAAGAAACAATGGACTTGATTTAAACATCTCCATTTGTACTAATTGTTTGGATGTAATGTGACAATCTTCATGCACAAGGATGGATGATTTTGTGGACAACTTGATAGAAGAGACCATGCCAGTGACATTTTCCAGGGACAACTACACTAGTGTGGAATATTTAGACTGTGGGTTTGGATGTAATAAATGTGTTTCTTCTTATGTTAATTGTGCATGCGAAAGGTATCAAATACCTTCTCATGAAAATTATGTAGTTGAAAGCTCCACTATGAAAGGTAAAAATAGCAAAGAGAAGGATGTGTTTCCTGATGGTTGGACATTGGAGACAAATAGACATATCACACTTCTATGTACAATAAATATCTCTCCACTACAAGAAAGTCCTTTTTATGTTTCAAAAAAGGCCAAGATTCAAGTTGTTGCAGAGTCAAATTTTGCATCAAAAGAGCTAAGCGGTCCATCTATAATCAATTGTTTACCATCAAGTATGGGTTTTTCTGTAGATGATCTCCTTTTCCATGATCACTTGGAAACTAGTGGATTGAAGCCTGAGAAAATGGAGATGATAGCAGACAACATTTTAGGCAAGTCTGGAATTCACCAAGAAGATTCGGAAAGGAAAATAATAGTAGTTGATGAGCCAGAATGGAATATTGACTACAGTACAATGAGTGTTTCACATTTGGGTTAATGTTTTTCATGTTCATGGTGGAGGGGTGGATCTTATATTTCCCATCATGAAAATGAGATAGCTCAAAGATCTACTGCTTGTAATGACAACAATGTTCCTTACTGGATTCATAATGGCTTTGTAACAATTGGTGCTGAGAATATGTCTGAATCTTTAGGAAACTATGTCACACTTCACTTTGAAGAAATGTGAAGACTGTCTTTGGTTTTCAAAAGAAAGTTGAGGAAGTCCTATAAGACCCAGAGACACTAGAAAATGTTGTAAATCTTGTAGAAAGGTCTCTGTAATGAGTTTCCATCTGATTTAAATGAAAAGGATTATGTAATGGAAACAACAACAATGATTTGCAGTATAAGCTAGGTATAGGCAGAAATACCCCTCAGTTGATGCAGGTAGATTAAGCTTTGAGAGATGTTGAGCATGCATTAGTAAACATTGTGGAATGCCACTTTTATTTTGAAGCAAGATACAATGAAGAGGGTTATTTAAGAAAGTCATTGAATTTTTGTTGGGAATTATGTTTATATGTTGTATAAGTTTGACTATAATAGTGACCAAACTAGGATCCATCCCTTTTTTTTGCATTTTACAAGAAGTTTTAGGGCATCCCTGACATGCCAATTTTGGGCTTAATGAACAATGGTTGCCTTTCACAACACTATGCTTACATAATAAATACTACCCAACTTAACCTACAAAAACCTTTTTTCCCACTTGTACTTTAGCTAAAGTTGAGGGTCCATTTGAAATGGTCAAAGCTATTCAAATATCATAATTTTCATCATTCTTATTTCTTGCACAAAAATCCCAAAGCAAGTGAAGGCCAACAAGCCTCTACCACACCCATTGAATCACCCTTGAGTCAACTCTATTGCTTCGATGTTAAATGATCTTCTAATTCCCCTTGAAATGAAGAGGCCAATTCTTGAATAAAGGTAAGAGCATGAGCCAAAAATTGCTTGAATACATCTAACTACTTGGTCCACTTAACACAATTGAAACACCAACAATGAAATATTGGTATTTCGCTTAATCTAGTTCTACTAGTTGCATCTACATTATTTCTTCCCATTTTGTATCTACAAATGCTTCCAACTACTACAAATCTAAGTGTCTTGGGTAGCCTAGTCCAAACTCTTAGAGAGCATTTCTATCTACTAAGGTTGCATCATGTAGCTCGATGATTTTATCATCCACAACCTAAATCTCCTAAAACTTATCTCTCTTCTCCAAAGGATGATTGAGTGCTTGAGCCTCATTGTTGAGCTATTTAATCTCTCTCTTAACTCCTCAATGGGATTTTCCTAGTGCTGAAGCAATCCCATCCAATCCTATATTGTAGGATAAATGAGCTAACTCTTTCTAGTATCCTTCTAGAAATGTTCATTGTATAGATTTTGCTTCTTTGAGTAAAAAATTGACTTTCTCTATAAGCTCTCACATTTTTTTATTATCATGTGACTTCTCAGTGTCCCACTTAGCCTGTAGGGTAGCCATCTTCTCCCCCAATTGTTGTCAAAGGGAGATAATATCCAAATGATTGATAGATGGGAAGTTAGGCACAAAATATGGGATGCTTGAATCATGATCCTTTATCTCACGCCACCTGTTATGAAAATGCAGTAGGCTTCATAAACTCGGTGTGACATATGTTGCTTGTGTTCTATGTGGCAAGGATGAAATGATTGAACATGCTTTTTGGATATGTCGGTCTGCCAAAATGTTTTGGACATGGTTCCAAGCTAAATTTCACTTCCTTTTCAACTATCGTGCTTTTTTGGAAATGTCCTCTTATGTGAGACATTTGGATGATTAGGAATAATTGTAACTTCTTGTGGCAGATAGTCCCACTGATTGCAATTGTTTTTTTGTGGAACATTCTATGTAAATTCACTTTTCAGCAGGACCCCTCCCATTTTGGCCTAGGAGATTTAAGAATAAGTTGGCCTTGCTTGTAAGAATCAAAGTTAGTGTTTTCCATCGAGATGTTAAGTCGCTTCATCTCGGTGTGCAGGATCATATGTTTCTCTTTTTGGCTTTTTAAGGGCAGGATTTTCCCAATAACCATGTTATTTGTCTGATGTAATTCTCTTTTCTCCATGATGTGATCATTAATCACCCATGCCCTGATTCTGAGAAACCGCATGAATATTACACAGGAAGACAACAAAAGTACACATATTTCCACTATATGTCCTTACAATTCAAATACTCGGGTTTATGCTGGAATTCAAAGGAAAAGTTCAATTTTCTTGTGGGTATTTGAATTTAATTATGCTCTTCTACTATGTTTTTAGGTGAATGAAATTAGGCCCTGAAAAAAATGAACCCATGAAGTATTTTACATTACTTACAACCACAATAAACAATTTCTCAAAAAAATATGAAGTTACAAGTTCGTCGAAATATTGTACCGTGCTTTCCTCCAGAGTTTGGATATCCAAAAGTTGTGCCAAATATTCAAAATTTGCGTTATTGATAATTGATTATTGCTTTGTCTTTATAATACCCTCGGGCCTCATCTGAATACCTTCCAAACATCGTGCTTGTTGACAAAGAAATAGTACGTGATTTATAGCATATGGGAGGGTGAAATCACTAACAGAAATCCCCTTATTCTTTGGAAATCGGGCGAATAGAAAAGTGTAGCTGCCCATACCACAAAAATGGATCAGATTAAACTATAAACCATGATTTATACCCAATGTGAGGGCAAATTCGCTACGAGAAATTTCTGTATTTCTGGAAATGGGGCGAATGGAAGCTTGGAGATCCAAAATGCAAGAGCGAAATACATTTTTTTTCTTCTCTCCCTCATAAAAACCCGGCCTAACCCTTTATACTATTTTTTTTTAAATAAATTAGGGACGAAAAATAAAATTAAAAAAAAACCACTCCAATATAAAAAAATCGCCCAATAAAAATTTGGAACCCCTTTAATTTCTCCCCCAAAATCACCCATGGAAATAACTTACATAGGGGCTGACCTCAAAAAGGAGAAAGAATGAGGACTGTCCACAACATTCAGGAGGCTGAAACAATGAAATACATGGGAGGAAGCATGCCAAGGATTTCTACATCCTTGGACAACAAGCAAGCTGAATATGAATCCCCCGTGATTGAAGTGGAAGGTAAGATTGACAACCAACCCATAACAATTTTGATTGATTCTAGAACTAGCCATAGTTACATAAATACTAACATTGTTGAAACATTTCACTTGCAAAGAAGTAAGCATGATAAATCTTGGTTAGTTTAGTTATCCACAAAGGCTAAGAGAAAGATCAATGAGTTGGTTAAAGATTTTCAAATTGACATGAATGGACTCAACACAAAGGTAGATGTAAACACCATACCATTGGGTTCATATGACTATCTATTTGGCATGGATTGGCTGGAAAAAAATCATGTTGTCCTAGATTGTTACAACAAGACAATCACATGTCTTGATGAGGAAGGGAAGCAAGGAAAGATTCAAGGCATTCCAAGAGTTGTAGATGTTAGAGATATTTCAGCTATGCAGTTGAAGAAGAGCTTCAGGAAGGGATGTCAAATGTTTGCAGCCTATATAGAGGAGGCAGCCAAAGATAAAGTGGAAAGCATTGAAGACCATCTAGTCTTGAGGGATTTTGAAAATGTTTTTAGAGAAATTCCAATATTTCCACCAAAGAGAGACATTGATTTCTCTATTGATTTGGTGCCAGGATATTCCCCAGTGTCTAAGACACCTTATAGACTGGGCACACCAGATCTAAAAGAGTTACAGATGCAGATTGAAGAACTTTTGAAGAAGGGATATATACACCCAAGTGTGTCACCTTGGAGAGCCCCGGTTCTTTTTGTGAAGAAGAAGGTTGGAACCTTGAACATGTGTATTGATTTTAGGAAGCTTAATAAGGTTACCATAAAGAATAAGTATCCTTTGCTAAGAATTGATGATTTGTTTGATTAGCTGAAATGTCCGAGAATATTTTTGAAGATTGACTTGAGATCAGGCTATCATCAAGTAAGGATAAAGGAATAAGACATCAACAAGACAAAATTCAGAACAAGATATGGGCATTATGAATTCACGGTAGTTCCATTTGGACTATCAAATGCCCCAATGGGTTTTATGTGTTTGATGAATAGAGTGTTCACGGAGTACCTGGACAAGTTTTTATATGTGTTCCTAGATGATATCCTTGTCTACTCTAAATTAGAAGAGGAACATGGGCATCATTTAAGAATGGTATTGCAAGTTTTAAGAGAGCATAAATTGTATGCTAAGCTAAGTAAGTGCATCTTTTATCAAAAGAAGATTCACTACTTGGGGCATATAATTTCAACAACATGAATAGAAGTTGATCCTAAGAATATCGAGGCCATTAAAGGATGTCCAACACCAACGAATGTCACAGAGGTTATATCATTCATGGGTCTTTCCGGTTATTACCAAATACTCATAAAAGGTTTTTCAAAGATTGCAAGTCCAATCACTTCTTTGAAATAGAGTGAAATTTGAATGGACTTCCAAATGTGAAGGGAGTTTTAAACAGTTGAAGGGAATATTGAAAAGTGCACCAATCTTGAAGATTGAATATCCAAATGAATATTGTGTTGTGTGCATTGATGCATGAAAGGAAGGACTCGATAGAGTTCTAAGTCAAAGAGACCATGTGGTATGCTATGAGTCCAGAAAATTAAAAGAGCATGAGAGGAATTATGCTACGCATGACCTAGAGTTAGAAGCGATTGTACATGCATTGAAAATATGGAGGAATTACCTTATGGGGAAGAAATTCAAGATGAGGATAGACCATTGTGGTTTGAAGCATTTGTTTGGACAACCAACACTAAATGCTAGGAAAACTAGATGGTTGGAATTTCTGAGTGAATATGACTTTGAAATTAAGCATATAAAGGGAAAATAAAATAAAGTGGCTAATGCACTCAGTAGGAAAGCCCATGAAGTGCATATTGCAGCCATCAGTATGTACAATATAGATTTGAAAGACAAAATTGTTGCAGCAACAAATTTAGATAAGCAACTATGTGAAAATAAAAGAGACATTACAGCAAGGAAATTTCTAGCAGCAATTTAATTATTATGAGCTAAAAGATGATGAAATTCTCATGTACAAGGTAAAATTGTATGTGTCAAATTCTAGTGAGCTGAAAAATGCAGTTCTGAGGGAAATGCATAATGTGCCATATGTTGGGCACCTAGGATATCATAAAACAGTTGCATCAGAAAGAATCCAATACTTTTGGTAGGGAATGAAGAAGGAATTAGTGGCTAATTACATAACCAGATGTCTAGAATGACAAAATGTGAAGACAAAACATAAACACCCAGCAAGTTTGCTATAGCCATTGCTCATTCCAGAATGGAAGTGGGAAGTCCTCACAGTTGATTTTATTACTAAGTTGCCCAGAACAATGAAGTAGCATGATTCCATCATGGTGGTGGTGGACAAATTGACTAAAGAAACACATTTTATTCTGGTAAAGACTACACACAAGGCAATAAATATTGCAGATATCTACATGAAGGAAGTTGCTAGGCTACATGGACTTCCTAAAGCAATAGTTTCAGATAGAGATCCAAAGTTTACTTCTAATTTTTGGAAGGGTTTTCTCAATGGATTTGGAACAAATTTAAACCTTAGTACAACATATCATCTAGAGTCAAATGGGAAAACAAAAATAACTAACAAGATAATTGAGAACATGCTTAGAATGTATGTGATGGATCAACCATCAAAGTGGGAAGATTATATTCATTTAGTTGAATTTTCCTACAAAAATGGGTATCAGGCCTTATTGAAAATGAGTCCATTTGAAACATTGTATGGTAGAAAATGTAACACACTAGTGAGTTGGGATAATCCAACAGACATAGCAATTGTTGGGCCAAAACTGCTAAAAGAAATGGAAGATCAGATGGAAAAGATAAAACAGAATTTAAAAGATCCCCATGAAAGGCTGAAAAGTTATGCAGACAGGAACATAATTTTTAGAGATTTTAAAGTGGGAGAACATGTGTTCTTAAAAGTAAAGGAAAAGAGAAGTTTGATAAGATTAGGAGGTTTCCTGAAGTTGGAAACAAGATACTGTGGGCCTTTTGAAGTATTAGAAAGGATAGGGCTAGTTGCATACATGTTAGATTTTCCTGCATCCATGAGAGTGCATAATGTATTTCATGTGTCATTGTTAAATAAATATGTGCTTGATCCTAACCACATAATTGATTGGAATGTGATCCAGGTGGAGCATGAAGGGGATTTTCGGGTGGAACCAATACGCATCCTGGACCGCAAAGTTAAAGTGCTCAAGAAAAAATCCATAGGGATGGTAAAGATTCAATGGACTTGCTACGGTCCTGAATATGCTACATGGGAGCATGAATAAAACATGCGGGTAGAATACCTGGAAATTTTTGAAAGTTTTGAAGAAAATATAATGCAAGATTCCATTTTGAGCAACTAAAATTATGGAACCACATCTATGGGTCCTAGCCAACTGCGTTGGTGACCTTAATAAAAGAATGGCTCATTCCTTGGTTTATCCTTGATAAACGTATGGTACATTCCTTGGATTATCCCTTACAAATGAATGGTGCATTCCTTGGGTCGACGAGTTGAGAGGAACATGAGATTATGGTCGAAGTTGCTGCTGGAGTTGTTAAATTGCAAAATTTTATTTCTAAGTATTGTGATGTAAATTTGCATATGTGTATATCTACATAGAGTGCACTTAGGACGGTGCACAATTGTAGGGGAGGGGGAATGTAACATCCCTTGTATAATCCCTAGTTTAATTAATGCTTATGTAGATATAATGCATGGCTACGACCAAAGCGATGTAAAATGTGATGTCAGTTGCTAAGGGGACATGGACAAGAGATGGGGGCTTAATTAATCCACAAGAGGGGGGAGTGTCTAGGATAATCGCCAAGATGGGTCCAAGGGGGAAATACCCATGTATATTAATTCAACTCATTTTCCTGAATTTGCTAATTGGATATGAACCTTCCCATTTTTTATTTAGCGTTCCCAAAACCAATCATTGAATACATGTAAGAGGGTGGGTGTGAGTGGTCACATCCCAAAGTTATTGGGCACATGGGGGTTGAGTACAATCAACTTGGGGAAGAGTGTGAGTCAAGAAAGGCAAGCCAAAGAGAGGAAATTTGTATGGGTTGGGGATAACAGTTTTTAGGTAGTCAAGTTTGTGCATGGGAAACAAGTAGAGAGAAAGAAACAGAGCTATAAGTTGATGCAACCATGGAGGGTGAATTATAGAGCATGATGGAGCGTAATTGGAACGATTTGGAGCTAGAAAACTGCAGATCCAGGTTGTCAGGCCTGAAGAGTGAACTCATGTGTGAGTTGCACTAAAACAACAAGTGTTTGTTGTTGGTTTGCTAATAGTTTCCTAGCAGCAATTTCCCTGGAGTTCCCAATTGAGAGATTCCTATATGATTATACCAGAGAGACCCTAATAAATTAATGGGATGCCCGAGGGAATGAGATCACTGAAGGGGTACATTCCTTGTTTTGGACAGTTCAAGAGGAAGAGATCTAGTGATAAATCGGGATAGTTGTAGGAGAATATCAGTTGGGTTGAGAGTTTTATGAGTTGTGAGTGGAATGTGAGAAGCCACCCTCTTTTGTGGATTGCTAGCCTAAGCTCGAGGATGACTGGTTGTTGATATTTGGAACAATCAGTCTATGGTTGGGTGGAACGTCTTTCCCAAGCAGTTGGTTTCACAACTATTGTGAAAAGATAAGTGTTTTATCTCGTTGTTGTGTTAAATTATGTGTTTAATTGTTGTGCATGAACTATGTGTAAATGAGAATGATTTATATGGTGTTCTAGTGAGTTGTTTAGCTGCATTTCATGTTGATTATTAGAATGTTGTAGATGCTTCTATTTTATGGTTGTATACAATAGCTAAATCTATTTTAATTTGTAGCCGAAAGCTATAGGAAACTGGCCAACCATACAAAAAAAAAAAAATTGGTTGTAAATCTCGTTTTTATGTATATTCCGCACCGTAATGTCCCTCGATTGGGCTGGGGGACATTAAATATATTTTCTTTAAAGGCCATGAATTTTGAGGTTGGAATCCTTCTACACACCCTAAGGATCACTAAAGGGAAGAATATCTATAAAGGACTATTTCCCTTGTGTTGAATGGGTAGTGGAAGGGAGTGCAATAGTTAGGATAGTTAGATGGTTGGTTGGACTGCTCTATGGTGGTTTTCTTTAAATCTCGTTTTTATGTATATTCCACAGTGTAATGTCCCTCGGTTGGGCTAGGGGACATTAAATATATTTTCTTTAAAGGCCATGGATTTTGAGGTTGGAATCCTTCTACACACCCTAAGGATCACTAAAGGGAAGACGATCTATAAAGGACTATTTTCCTTGTGTTGAATGGGTAGTGGAAGGGAGTGCAATAGTTAGGATAGTTAGATGGTTGGTTGGATTGATCTATGGTGTTTTGCTTGGATAAACTTATGAGTTGTTGGGTTTAGAGAGTGACCTAAGTGTCTTGGACTAGTTTCATTCTCCCTGGTGGTATCATAACCTTGCTTGGGGATGGTATCCATAGAGGATTACCTACATTGGGTGGAAAATTGCTTATAAGCAACACGTTTCCTTGGATCAACTTATTCATAAAATAAGTGTTTTATCTATGTGTATGAATTCTTATTCCTGATTCTAGTTATTAAGATAGCAATTGCTTATGTGTAAATCTAGAAATGGAATTCATGGTTAAATGATGTTGCATGCATAATTGTCCCCTGGTTTAATTGTTTGTTTGGTTCAATATCTTTTCATTTGGACTCATCCAACTTTTATTTTTTTTAAGTATGTCATTGGTGGTTAATTGTTTATCTCCATTTGATTGTGCGTATTCAGTTTGTATTTCAGGACTTGTAGATTCCTATTTTATTTTATGCCACTTATTTTTTATGGCTTTTCCACGTTATTATTTCATCTTTTGTCTACCAACTCAAACAATTCTCATAAACTACCCTATCAAACTCTCTACTTTCAAATTCCAATCGAGGTTCCTATGTAGGCGATGCGATATACACATTTTATATATACTATGTTTCTCCTTTTCACCCTCAAAAGATGCTAGACATGTTAAACAATCGTCGTCGAATGTCATTAATGGTTTTCATTGAAATGTGTAAATCAAGATTTTATATACTCCGTAGGCATGCATTTATAATCATGTTAGGCATGGAGGCCGAGCTTTTTTTAGGATGTCCCTGTGAACTAATTTTTATTATTAAAGCTATAATCTTCATTAGCGTTGTAAACATGTACTACATAAAATTCAATTTTTAAGTCCATGGAATTGGAATGGGTCTTCCCTCTCATAAGATGATAATTCTTAGACCATCCATACACTCATGCATCCATGCACTCAATGCCCAAAGATGGCATGAGTTCCCCCAACTTTCGTGACATTTTATTATGTGATGGTGGTCCTTCCTAGGTTAGACACTTGCCCAAGCCTAGAAGTTTGAATTTATTTTCCCTATTTGATGTCTGAGTGCCTAAGCAAGATCCCCATGGAATACTTTCCAAGATCACTATAAGTTGGTCTTCTTTATTCTTTTTTGGTTTCTTTTATTATGCCATAATTATACATACACTACATCCTTTAGATTGACCTCATCATGTGTGCTTGATTTGGTAAACCTTGGTTAGTTAGATCTTCCTTTTAGACATTCTTGATATTCTCGTATCCATTGTGGGTGAACATAAGGGTTGATAAGGTCAAAGATTGTATTTTGACTTCCTTATTTGTCTCTAGTGTACCATCCATGGGTTGTACAAGTCCATTTGCATCTATCTCCCTTAAACCAACAAACCAAAGTTTGATCCTTTTCCAATAAAAGACCCACAGTTTGTCCTTATAACATGTCTTGGTCAAACATGTAGATCAATATTTTCAAGGCATGTGTTTTCTTCAAAAACTATTTTTTGTACCTGAGACCCCTTATGTGGTTTCCTCATCTATAAATAACCCCGTTTGTATTGTTTAGACTCTAGGTTCTAGTTTTTGAAAAAAAAAATTTACTCTATCATATTTTTTCATTAAACCTCTCTCTCCTTTCCCTCAAGCACTTGGGTTTCCTAGAATTACTATCTCCATCACAATTTCTATAACAGAGGCTTCCCCTCATTGTTTATCTCTCTCTTGTTGATCGATCCCTCAATGTTTTCCTTTTTGGTTCTCTTTAATCTCTCTCATGAGGGCTCCCAATGCACAATTTAGAAGAAGAGAATTTCACCACTGAGGGCACACCAAATCTCCAATTGCTTGGTACTATATTTTTATTACTTTCATGGTAAATTAATTTATTTTCTATATTTTACATTGCTTTGGAGATGGTTTTTCTAGGTGCATCACAATAATTAAGATCTTGGTTCTTATAGCATGGTGAGAGGCTCAACTTTTGATGGCCTTCAAAAGTTGTTACCTACCGTAATTTTCTCAATTATGTTCTTTCCATCTCCCATCTCTTTCTTTTAGTATTGCATTTATTATTATTTCTTGCATTGGTTTTCTAGTTATCAAATCCATTGAAACCAAAGTGAAGTACCCTATCAATGTAACCAACCCTAAATTATATGTGTGATACCCTTTCAATTACTCCCATTGATAACTCATTACCTAACCTAATGAAGAGATTCTAAAAACTAGCATGCTACAAGACCCTTTTGCTTGGACTCTTCACTTTGATGGGGCTAAGAACAAGGGAAGTGCAAGAGCTAGTGTCATTATCCACTCTCCTAACGGTTATATTTATTGTAACATAAAACAATATTTAATAACTAACTTAGTGGTTTTCCTTCTTTCCCTCACTATTCCACCCTTTTCAATTGTTAGGTTCCTTTAAGAACCAAGTGGCAATTTCACTCCCTTCCTCTTCTCTTGCAGTGGTGGTTGGGCCATGTGTGTGGTAGTCCAATGCTTCAACCTAATTGTTGCACTATAAGAATAATGATTTTGACACTTGCCAAGCTGAACCTATTGAGAGTGGTAAGCCAAGATCCTATTTTCAGTATAAGTTGGCACTTCTAATCTCTACCCTAGACATCAAGTAGATCAATAACCTTCTACAAGCCTCTTTTGAACAAGTGTCCATCTAAGAATCAAGTAGATTATGATAAAGGCTTGTTATTTTAAAGCACAATAGATGACCACCATAGCATGTGATCATGGAATGAGAGCCTTAATCTAAGGGAGTTCCTCTCTACTTGAGCCAAGGCTTAATACAAGCTTCATAAGATTTATAAATTATTTTTGCCTAAAAAGGTGTGTACAATCTCTACATAAGCAATGAAAAGCAAAGTTTCCATATTGAGGTTTCCCCAATATGTAATAACAATGGAGGCTCCCTTGGAAATGCTTTCAAAGAAGAATTTTCCAAGCCATATTACTCTTAGTTTCCCAAATGACCCATATGATCCCAAGTGTAGGTACATATGATCCCAAGGCCACCTTGGTCCCTTGGAAGCAAACACATGTCCTAGTTTACATTATGGAAGCCCATCTTACCTTTAGAATTTGCCCAAAATAAGTTCATGAGAAGTTTGTCTAATCTCAACTAAGCACTTTGGGATGGAACCCAACATGAGTAATATACATGAGTGATTTCAAGTACTTTAGTGTAGACTTGGAACTTAATATGCAAAGATATTATCATTATGATCCATTTCTTTATCTTTCCTTCAATCCTATAGATCATATGCCTATCCTAAATCTCCTTGAGTGAATATTGGAAGGCAAAAGGGATCCCTCATAACTTTAAAAAATTGGCCTAGTTGAATCCATGAAGTACACCCTATATTTGCCAACAAACCATGCATATCACTCTAGATATAATAGAAACATGGTGTTTTGCTTTCTTTATCTTAGAACTAAATATTTCACAAAAGATGTGAATGTGATCCAACTTGAGAAAGTGCTCAATCTTGGAAGCTCAAACATGTTGATCTTAATCATAGGGGTAGGATTACATATTTTTCTTAACCTTCTGAAGCTCATTTGTGACAACATTATGTAATTTCTAATTAATTACAACATTTTTTTGTCCACTATATCCTTGAGGAAAAAATGTGGCTCAGATAATTTCATTCCCCCGCCATGCAATCCACCCTTTAATGTCTTGTGGCCTAGACAATAGGTTCAAGACAATTTGAATGAAATTCATGCAAAGTTTTAGGATGTTATAAATGTGAAACATTGAGGCAAATTTGAGTATTTTGGATATGCATCTTGTTTTCACCCCAAGAAATGGAAAAGGAGATATCTTGATGCTATGATAAGGTAGCCTATCTGATGACTTGATGAGTCGTAGCCCTTTTCAGTAGTGCATTCCTTGGCTTAAAAATATATTCATAGATGGTCTTGGACTACAATTTTTTGGATCCAAGTTCAAGAATTCACTTAGGTTCTTTAAAAAATAAAACTTCTTTGCCTAAGAGAAGTAATTCTATTTGAATTGGTGTCATAGGAATAAACTTTTTCTTTAAAGTAGAGAAATGAAAAATATCATGCAACTTGACTTTGTTTGGAATGAATCTACTTGGCATACTTCCTAAGGACCAAATTGTTTTTTCATGGAATGAAAAAACTTTATATTTCATCAAAAATAAGAATATACATATATCCTTCCTCTAAACGGTTGTCCATTTCACTGTCATGTTCACTTTCCTCCTCATTATTTCCAGTTCTGATAGATTTGAATCTATACATCCTGTACAAAACATATACTTTTAAAAGAAGCATAAACTATTTCTCCCTTCCATCTTATCTATAAAGGAATGAACCTAACACAAACAAGGTCAGAGGTTCCTCACCTGAAGAGTGGAAGCCCTACTGACCCAATCTACCACAACCCTTGAGTCTATGAACACTTGAATCTTCCTCATCTTAAGCATGTCAATGTGGAATAACAAGGATAAGAGAGAAGAAAGCTATGATTTATTATTAGAATCGAACCTAGGCATGTACTAAATCATGAAGAAGTGGTTGCTAGAAATGAAAAGTATATCCCCTGCACCACACCGAGGTGGGTGTCCTTGACTGGCCCCATAAAAGAAACCCCAAGGAACCCCTTCCACTAATTGTGGCATAGAGAGCGTTTTGATCTTTTTTGGCTTGATAATTATTTTATATTCACTTGAGCGTTTTACTATCAAGCCTACCACCACTTCACATGAGATAGAGATATCATTAAAAACAACGTTGTTTCTTGACCACCATAAAAATGTAAATATAGAAAAAGACAATTGAGACATGTTCTTGANTTGAGATTCTTTATCTTGATTTTGAGATCTTTTTTTATTCCCTTCCAGAAATGAACTA
Organism: Picea sitchensis; assembly: GCA_010110895.2. Taxonomy (NCBI): domain Eukaryota; kingdom Viridiplantae; phylum Streptophyta; class Pinopsida; order Pinales; family Pinaceae; genus Picea; species Picea sitchensis. The sequence goes on along the minus strand of SNQJ01S0034387.1, from coordinate 34,877 downwards.
TGAAAGAACATTGAATAAAAAGATGCAATGTTGACTCTATGCAAGATTTGGTTGTGTTTGATTTTCAAAACCAAACTTCTCTTACCCTCTTACCAAAATTGTTGGTCGATCTTAACAAAATATTGTTAAGTGAATCTCAATGAATAGATACCTATAAACTATGTTTTTTCTTTGATGTACCTTTGTAGGCCACTATGGTATTTTATAACCATGTGCCACTCAGAGTCCTTGATACCTAGATTTGAATGCACAATATGGAAGGTATTGGTGTACTCTAACACTACCCAGTCTTTCTCCTAGAGAAAATTTATCCATATTATGCATTGGTCATTGTAGTTTCCAACATGGTATAATTCCTCCTTGAGGGCATCACCAAAATCCAACCAAGTTATGTACCAAATTATTTAGATTCATCTTCGACATGTTGCACATTATTGGAAATTGTGTTGTCATTGATGTCAAAAACAAGGGGAGACTATGATGTGTGAATGACATGTCCAAGGATTGAATCATAATTAGACAATTGAGGAAGTGTCTACACTACAAATCAAACCAGATGGAGGTGATGGAGTATATACCTATGTGATTTTGTGTGAATGAAGGTGAGAAAAATTGCATATGAAAATAATGCCCTTGCACTTTAATGTGTCTCTATGTGAGAAGATGAAAATGCATTGACAAGTCTATGTAAGTGATCCTTTGTGCATCCAAAAAAAGAAAAACCTATTGAAGAGTTATGTGGCAGAGTAATTGTGTCTTGCTTAAGATCAAAGGTGTAGAAGAATAAGCTCTATTCATGCGAGGCAAATGTGGATATGCTTTTGTGGTGAGAAGATGAGTGATTACATTTGGAATATGAATGAGATATAAACCTGAAGAGATAATAAGTATGGTAAGGAATTATAAGTAAAAATCTAAAGATACAACAAAATATTTCCACAAAACGATATATCCCACATTCATTGGGAAATCCTAATAAAAAATTATTTATAATGAAAATGCGTTATTACTTAGTTTGAGTGAAAGCAAGCAAAATGGCTATGGAACCTTACGTAAGGATCAACCTTTGATAAATTAGATAATGATCGTTCATATCCATAGATAAACAGTTAACATTGGAGATTGAGGTTCGATACTTGGTGGGTCATCTCATCCATGGAAGTGCCACATCAACGCCATGCATCAGGACACATTTCGATGCCACATCATTTAGTGTAGAAGAATACTTCCACATGGAAGCCACTTCATATACCACATAAACACAAGACATCTCAAAAAATAACCAAGTATCAATACATCATGGAGATAGTGAGCATGACAAAGGATCAAGATTTTGTGAAAAATTGAGCATGAACTCACGGACCCGTAGTGAAATCTTGGAAAATAACTAAGTACCATGAATCGACTGATGTCTCGTGAAATGGTTAAGTATGAGGATTGGATGATTCAAATGGATGAAGTCAACAAAAGAAGAATGGATGAATATTTCCCGCGGACTCACGCTGAGAAGGTCAAAAATTGGCTAAGTATAGGAGACCCACAAACCTACTGTGGAATCTTGGAAAATAAACTAAGTACCAAGATTGGATTGAATAGATGAAGTCATGAATAAGAGAAGAAAAAATATGTTTCATGGACCTGCGGAGGAGTTAAAAAAATCAACTAAGTGTTAAGAATCAATCAGATTGACAAAGATACGAGAATCAAGGAAATGTTGCAGACCCACGACCCGTGGTGAAATCTCGAGAATTGACTAAGTGAAAACAGATTGTGGAGCATGGTGAACCATGAGAAATTCTCTAAGTATGACAAGTAGATTGGACAATGCAGAGGGTGAGAGATCTGATGGCCCAGAAGGTCGCCACATGTCCTACATTGGACGGTCCATAGGATGAGAGATCCGACATCTCATGATATTTCGTAGACACACGGTGAAATGCCTGGAAATGCGTATAAGTGAAGGTGCAGTATGAGTGTGGTGGAACACAAAAGGTGTATTCTGGAGGCCATGAAAGTTTGAACATAGATTCCTTGGACTCGTGAACCCATGGTAAGACTTCAAGAAATTTTCTAATTATGGGTAAAGAACAGATCGATGATAGAGATCAATACGAGATCATATTGGATGATGATTGTAAGATGAAGACCCAATGGTCCTGATATGCTAAGTAGATCAATGGTTTTTATTAAATGGAAGTCCAAATTGGACGAATGTTGTGCATTGTGATTGCATTGCATGTTTTGATGGGTAGTGAATATATTTACAAGCAGAGACTCAATCAAGGACCAAATTGGACGGCTACTGAGCCACGCAGATGTGTTGCATATTTTTGTGAATAAATAACAGATCG
>SNQJ01S0034387.1:13312-24588 GCA_010110895.2 Picea sitchensis | reverse complement strand
GTTAATAGCTTTGTTGTTTTCTTTCTAACCTTTTACCATACAGCTGTCATGACTAGCAGAGCCCAACTAGGCATGTAAGCACTCACTTTTTTCTCATCAAACGACGAAAAGAGTGCAAACACTCCCTATGAAGTGTTCACTCAACCACAACCTACAACCTCTCCTTCCCCACATGCCTGTCCCACCCAAGGAAGTGTGCCCCTTCTCTGCTCAACAATCCTTCGGCTGCCCCACTTCCCTTCCAGGGCTTCAACAACAGGCCTGACAGGAAGTCTCAGAGAACTGTAGTTGTAGTTTAAAAACCTTATGGAAATCAATTCCCAACAATTCTCTCGCTTAGAGAATTGCTCATGGGCCTGACAACCTGCCTCTTCAATTTTCCACGGGCCTGAAAACCCGCTTCTTCAATCCCACTCCCAAGCTAACCAGGAACACCAATAAGAAATGGTTATGGAAATAGGTTTATATACTGTGAAATGAATGTCTGAAGGATAACTGATTGCGTGAGTGAAAAATGGTCGTGGAGACATTGACTGAATGACTGAATGATGGAAGGAATCATGGGAGATATGATTGTCTGAATGATGGGGAAGTGTGAAAATGAACTAATTCCCCACGATATGTATGCATGTCCCCAACGTGACACTTGTCATGTTGGAAGCTACTTTTGTCCACTTGTACCCAACTTTAGAACTTAGGATAAAATAATTATCCATACTTTATGTTTTAAGAAATATCAATATAATATTCCTTTTTGGCTTAAGATCTCTAGCTTAACCCTTTCCCTTAACTTTTGGCCCTCCCTTTCCCTAGCTGGCGGAGTTTAGTCCCCCATCTCTTTTATCGTGGTCGATTTGCGTGCAACGATGTATTTTATATTAATCATGAGACATTTACAAAATGGGCGCACTGGCCTTTAACATCTAGGTGCTCTGGCCTAATTCCAAAACATAAGCATCCCAGCTTATAATAACTGTCTCAACAACCTATAACACATATCATATACACAAGGCTCGCTGACCTCCATATTTTGCGCACTTTAGTTACTGTGCGTGGTATCTGGGAATGTGCACACTACATCATTTTACTGCATAGTACATGCACGCACTATGCCATGAAAGGTGCATTACAAAATGATGTCAAAAAAACTCACCATATTAAGTGCACTTACATTACATTTACAATTGGGTTCGACCGAGGGATATTACAATCCCCTCCCCTTATTTATGCATAGTCCTCAGTGCATCATATACCCATATACAACAAAATTTTCAAAAATCCTAAAAAAGATGCGGGTATTCTGTCCGCATTGCATCCTCATGCTCCCAAGTAGTGTCCTCAGGACCGTACCAGGTCCATTGGACCTTTACAATCCCTATGGCTCGATTCTAGAGATGCTTGATTTTTCGGTCCAAAATGCGCACTGGATGCACTTGAAAAGCACTTTCTTGCTCCACCTGAATCGCATTCCAATCAATAACATGATTAACATCAGGTATATATTTCTTTAGCAATGATACATGGAATACATTATGAACAGACATAGATGCAGGAAATGCAATCATATAAGCAACTGGACCAATCCTCTCTAGGATTTCAAATGGCCCACAAAATTTGGCTGCCAACTTGGCGCAGTTTCCTAGCTTCAGGGAACTTCTGTTAGCTTTCACCTTCAAGAAAACATGATCACCCACTTTGAAATCTCTATGGGTTCTTTTCTTATCGGCATAACGTTTCTGCCTGTATTGGGTAGCTTTTTAATTTTGCTTAATTTTTATCATCTGGTCCTCCATCTCCTTGAGAAACTCTGGCCCAACTACTCTCCTATTAACTGGATTATCCCAACTCACTAGAATATTGCACTTTCTGTTGTAAAGTGCTTCAAATGGGCTCATCTTCAACAATGCCTAATACCCATTGTTGTAAGCGAATTCTACCAAGTGAAGGTAGTCCTCCCATTTCGATGGTTTGTCCATCACATACATTCTTAGTATGTTTTCTATCACTCTGTTCGCTCTCTCTGTCTATCCATCAGACTCGGGATGATAAGTTGTACTAAAGTTCATATTTGTTCCAAATCCTTTCTAGAAATTCGAGGTGAATTTCGGGTCTTTGTCGGACACAATTGTTTTAGGAATTCCGTGCAATCGTGCCACTTCCTTCATGAAAATATCAACAACATTTGTTGCCTTGTGAGTAGTTTTCAGTGGAATAAAATGGGAATCTTTTGTAAGCTTGTCCACCACCACCATGATCGAATCATGCAGCTTGCCTGTTCTGGGCAATCCCGTAATAAAATCCATTGTCACCATTTCCCACTTCCATTCAGGAATGGGAAAAGGTTGCAACAACCTTGCTGGGTGCCTATGGTCAGATTTAACTTTTTGGCATTCCATACATCTAGCGATGTATTCAACGATTTCTCTCTTCATACCTGGCTAAAAGTAATGGCTCTTGACTGCTACCACAGTTTTATGATATCCAGGGTGTCCTGCATAAGATACATTATGCATTTCATGCAAAATCATACGTTTCAAGTCCTAGACATTTGGAACAAAAAATTATGTTCTTGTGCAGCAGTATTCCATCTATTCCCAAATTATAATTATCCACCTTTTGTGGCATCTTACCCCGTTGTAGCTTTGTTACCAATTCTCTATATTGAAAATATGCATTTGTAGCCTCCATAATTTTTCTTTTAATATCAGTCTGATACATGCTAATGGATGTAGCATGTAGTTCATGCACCCTCCTACTGAGTGCATCAACCACTTTATTCTCTTTCCCCTTGATATGCTTTATATCAAAGTCATATTCGCTTAGTAATTCTAACCATCTGCTTTGCCTAGCATTTAGATTTGGCTGATCAAATAAATATTTCAGACCATTGTGGTCTGTTCTTAGCTCAAAACTATTCCCCATGAGGTAGTGTCTCCATTTCCTCAAGGCATGCCACTATGGCTGCCAACTCCAAATCATGAGTGGCATAGTTTCTTTCATGCTCCTTCAACTTCCTTGATTCATAACATATAACATACCCATTTTGATTGAGGACTCCACCAAGTCCTTCATTACATGCATCTGCACATACAATGAAGTCTTCATTTGGGTATGCAATCCTTAATATTGGAGCACTTGTCGATAATTGTTTCAAGTGTTGGAAACTCGTTTCACAATCCAATGTCCATTGAAACTTCACCCCCTTTCTTTGCAAGGAAGTGATTGGGTGTGCAATCTTTGAGAATCCTTCAATAAATCTTATGTAGTAGCTTGCAATACCCAGGAATGATCTCACCTATGTCACATTCTTTGGTGCTGACCATTCTCTAATGGCTTCTATCTTCTCAGGATCCACTGCTATCCCATCCTTTGAAATGATATGCCCCAAATAGTGAATTTGTTTTTGATAAAATGAGCACTTTCTCAATTTGGCATACAACTCATGCTCCCTTAATACTTGCAACACCATCCTCAAATGATGTTCATTCTCTTCCTCTGACTTAGAATATAAGAATGCCATCCAAAAAGACAATGACAAACTTGTCTAAATATTCTCGGAAAGCACCACTCATTAAGCACATGAAAACAACCGGTGCATTCGACAACCCAAATGGCACCACTGTGAACTCATAATGACCATACCTTGTCCTGAAGGTGTCTTGCTAATATATTCTTATTTAATCCTTACTTGATGGTATCCTGATCTGAGATCTATCTTTGAAAATATCTTTGCATCCTTCAATTGATCAAAGAGATCATCAATCCTTGGCAGAGGATACTTGTTCTTAATAGTCACTTTATTCAACTGTCTGAAGTCAATGCACAATCTTAATATTCCATATTTCTTTTTCACAAACAAGACTGGGGAACCCCAAGGTGACACACGTGGGCGTATATACCCCTTCTTCAGAAGTTCTTCAAGCTGCATTTGCAACTCCTTCAATTCTGGTGTACTCATTCTGTAAGGAGTCTTTGACACTGGAGCTACTCCAGGCATTAGATTTATAGAGAAATCAATGTCTCTGTTTGGGGGTAGTCCTAGTACTTCCTTGAACACATCTTCAAATTCTTCCAGGACTGCATAATCTTCCAAATTTGACACCTTATCTTTAGGTGTCTCTTCTATATGAGCTGCATATATTTGACACCCTTTTCTGTAACATTTCTTCAGTTGCAATGCTGAAATTTCTCTAATGGTTATTGCCCTGGGAATTCCCTGCACTTTCCTTAGTTTCCCTTCCTTATCCAAGCAAGTAAATTCTTTGTTATGACATTCCAGGAGAGCATGATGTTGGTCCAACCAATCCATCCCAATTAGACAGTCATAGGAGCCTAAAGACAAGATGTTCAAATCTACCTTGGTGTTCAGTCCATTCATGTCCATGAGGCATGACTTAACCATCTCATTAACTTTTCTTCTAGCTCCTGTAGCCAGCTACACCAACCAAGATTTCCCATGCTTGCTTCTTGGCAAATGCAAACTTTCCACCATCTTAGGGTCTATGTAACTATGACTAGATCCTGAATCAATTAAAATAGCAATGATTTGGTTGTTGATCATACCTTCCACTTCAATCATGTGGGACTGATACTTTGCTTGCTTGTTGTCCAAAGCTGCATAGATCCTTGGCACATATTTTCTTATGTCCTCCATTGTTTCAGTTTGATGTACATTGTGAAAAACCCTTCCTTTTTCACTTCTGTGAGGACAATCTCTAAACAAATGATCTCCTTTACAACCCCAACATTGAATAGGTGGTTGTATTGGCCTTTGACTCCCTATGTCAATCGTTCTGGGTTCTTTAGGTGTTTGTTGTCCCTGTGGATTATTTCTGAAGAATGGTGGCTTAGCTCCCTTCTTCCTCTGATCCATCTTGAATTTCTTTTTGTCTTCCCAAGCCTTTTGGAAATTTGGCCTTGCTTTCTGCTGATCATATAGGCATTTAGTTCGCCTTATGGTCTCTTCCAATGTCTTGGGTTCATCATACTATATTTTGTCACTGATGAATGATGGAAATCCACTCAAATACCTTTGAATTTTGACTGTCTCATTCTTGATGAAAGAGACATACTTCAACATTTCTAGAAACCTTCTCTCATATTCATCTATGGTCATACTTCCAAGCTTGAGTTCAAAGAACTATTTCATTTTCTTGTCATAGTATCTCTTAGTCAAGTATTTCTTCTCAAAATAATTCTTGAATTCCCTCCAAGTAACACTTTTCTCTTTAATGTGATGCACCTGCACAAGCTGATCCCACCACATGGAGGCCTTTCCTTTGAGTTGATAGATAGCAATTCTACCTTCTACATGAGAAGAATAATTATTCAATTGAAAATACTTTCTCATGCCCAACAACCATGTTTCTGCATCTTCATCCTTCTTGTGCTCACCATCAAAANTCAATTGAAAATACTTTCTCATGCCCAACAACCATGTTTCTGCATCTTCATCCTTCTTGTGCTCACCATCAAATGTAGGAGGTTTGATTTTGTTCATTTCTCCTTGTAGCTCATCCACCCCAGACCTCTTATGCCTTTTGACAGGGGATGGACTTGAGTTGCTACCTGCTCTCTTATTGGAATGCCTTGGGGAGTGATGGTGATGTCTGCTAACACTTCTTACTTTTCTTTTCTCATCCGAAGGCTTGTGACTTGTAGATTTGCTTGAGCCACTCTCCTTATCCAATTTCTTTTCTATTATGTTCAAGCTCTCCAATAACTTCATGTTGAAGTCATCCTGCTACTCCTTGGCTCTCATAAGACTTTCATTATCATCTTTATGGCTTTGGACATCCTTTTGCAAATTTTTAAATGGTCTCTTCCATAATCATGTTTTCATTCCTTTCTTCTCCATGTCCATTGGAGTTTGTTCCTTCAATGCCCAAATGGACATCCATCCCTCTGCTCTCATCTTGTTGATTGTAATTCCCCTGTGCCTCTTCCATTCCTATGGACTTTGCACTGATCTGATCTGATCTAGTTGTTGTTAATTCTACAAAATGTAGAGCCATCAAAACTTATTAGGCTAACTAATTCAACAATTCATGAAAAATATGAACCATTTTGGTTCAATATATACATCAAAATTATTTCTCCTGATTTCTTGGTGTTATCACCATGACAATTATAGATAAGACCCAAGTCTTGAGATACATCGGGGCGAAAGGTAGTTTGTTGAAACCACTTTTTCCAAAGTCTCGATGTCACGTGACCCAATATGTCAAAACCACCACTCGTGGAACAAGCGACGACTAGTCAGATCACCCCATTTCACTTGTTCGGTACTTCACAGTCGTATGACGTCAAGTGAACGCCGCCATATAATGAAATCAAAAGATAATCATTTGAAATGAATTAACCGCGCATGACAACCCAACGTATTTGTATGTAAGTTTGTCTGTGATTCATGATTGGGACTCTATAAATACCAATTATCAAGTATGGAGGCATCATCTTATCCATAAATGGAGTAATCTCTACATTTGCTCGACCTTCTGATCTCTGTAAAAGCATTTCGGTGTCCACGAAATTGAGGTACATGGACAAAGCTATATCCAGTGAGACTGGTTCTTTTGGCAACATGGTAGATTTTCCTACGAGTAAGAAGGAAAGGATAATTGCGCAGATACTGGAGACTAAGTTTCAAACAAAACCTGCCACAGATTCAAAATTGGAAGCTAGGCTAAATCCCACTATGAGGGATCTGATCATCAACAGACCAATTGTTAAGAAGAAATGGAGCAAGCGAAAGAATAAAGAAACCATCGCTGAAACGACTGAAAGTGTTGGAGAGAATCAACCTGTCTGGTTAGATACTTTAAAGGAGGAGATCGCTAAGCTAAAATGAGTCCTCGAATAAAAGTACATTTCACAATTTTTTTTTTTTGGTCAGATGGTATCAGAGGTAAGGGGTTCCAAAAATGATAGGCATGTTCTTAGACGGTCCCCTTACAATAGGATAACTATTGTCATTCCCTTTTTGTAATTTTGGGATTAATACGACTATATAAATGCAGAAGCAGATTTTGGATTGTTTATTACAAGATTCTAACTGGTGGTGTTATGAGTCTTGTTTTCTTTCATAGTATGCTTTTCTTCTAAGCTTATATTTCACTTCCATCTGTTTGAATCAGAGGAATATAAAACTCAAAATTCATTTCTGATATGCTCTCAGCTTAGCAATTTAGGCTATATTTATTTCTTCTCAAACCCACTCTAAATTCATTTTAAATAATACTCCGATGCGGTTGTGTGTTTCTTTTTCCTCTAATACCGTGCAATTTTTCTATTAAACTCAGACTCATCGCCTTCCAAACGACTTCGCGCGCACAAAAAATCAACCTGTACACCCATATTTATCATGCACAACAACACCACAAGGTAAATCGTGCTTCCGCGCACCTATATCCACTGTGCATTTATTCTTCGTCACACCAATAACTTGCGCGCACTACTTTTGTGTTGTGCGTCAATATCCACAGCGCACAGTTTTTGTATCGCACACTGATACCCGTTGCACACAGTTTTTGGTATCGCGCACTAATATTCCACATGCATTTCGCCCTATGCATTGCACCATGACGAAGTTCAATATGCCCCATTGCACACCATAATCTACGTGCACCATTGACTACACTGTCACGAGATAACTTATACTCATACTGTGCGTGCACCAACCAAAATCCTCTGTGTTTTGTAATGTCACGCACACCACGTACAGATTACTATGTGTGCACTCACTGCGCAATGCTAAATTTAGCGCGCGCATCCACACACTATACTCTTCCGCGTGGAGCCACAATTTACCACACACACCTACACGCCAACATTTTCTGTGCGGTGCCAAAATTTTCCGTGGACGCTCTGTGACTTGAAATTTGGTCACTTCGAAATTAATCTTCTGTGAATATTCGCTTCAATTGAACCTTTCCGGCCCATCCAGACTCAGTGTTGGAACTGAAGCTATGATACCATATTGTAACATTCCTGACCAACCATGGTCGGACCACGCTACATGAGGGAACACTTTCGTTCTCTTACTGCGGAACATACTGTAACATACCCAATATTCAACTGAGCTATGCCACATAAATTTTCTATCTTTTCCAACTGCATGCAATTATAACATATACATACAACACTCTTGCAAAATCTTTACATATAAACGTAAACAAACAATTACATTCTATAAATATACGATTTCATACTGAAATAACAGTAAACACAGACATGCAACATATACAGGGAAATACCCATAAACATATCGACAGTTATAATCACATATATGATAAACCGTAACATAAGCACGTAAATAACAATGCATCATGTAAATTTATCATACGATTGGTACTTATCTTGGAAAGATTGTCACCAACTGCATGCAGAACGTCCACGAACCTCCTAGCCTTAGAATACACTGTTCATCACTCTCAACAGTGAGTCACCCCCGAGCTGGGACTAAACTCCACCTAGGTAAAGGGTTTCCTAACTAGGATAAAGGCTCATAGACAACAAGAAAGACTATGTCTCAGGTGCTCACTCAACTAACAGCCTACAACCTCTCATTCCCCACATGCTTGTCCCACCCAAGGAAGTTTTCCCCTTCTCTACTCAACAATCCTTCGGCTTCCCTACTTCCCTTCCACGGCTTCAGCAACAGGCCGGATTGGAAGTCTCAGAGAATTGTAGTTGTAGTTTAGCACCTTTAGGAAATCAATTCCTAGCAATTCTCTCGCTTAGAGAATTGCTCACGGGCCTGACAACCTACCTCTTCAATTTTCGACGGGCTTGACAACCCGCTTCTTCAATCCTGCTCCCAAGCTAACCAGGTACACCAACAGGAAATGGTTATGGAAATAGGTTTAGATAATGTGAAATGAATGTCTGAAGGATAACTGACTGTGTGAGTGAAAAATGGTCATGGAAACATTGACTGGATGACTGAATGATGGAAGGAATCATGGGAGAGATGATCGTCCCAATGATGGGGAAGTGTGAAAATGAACTAAGTCCCCACAATATGTATGCATGTCCCCAACTTGACACTTGTCATGTTGGAAGCTACTTTGGTCCACTTGTCCCTAACTTTAGAACTTAGGATAAAATAATTATCCATACTTTATGTTTTAAGAAATATTAATATAATATTCCTTTTTGTCTTAAGCTCTCTAGCTTAGCCCTTTCCCTTAACTTTTGGCCCTCCCTTTCGCTAACTGGTGGATTTCAGTCCCCCATCTCTTTTATCGTGGTCGATCCGCGTGTAGCGATGTATTTTATATTAATCATGAGACATTTACAAAATGGACGCACTGGCCTTTAACATCTAGGTGCTATGGCCTAATTCCAAAACATAAGCATCCTGGCTTATAATAACGGGCTCACCAACCTATAACATATATCACATACACAAGGCTCGCTGACCTCCATACTGTGTGCACTTTAGTTACTGCGTGCGGTATCCGGGAATGTGCACACTACATCATTTTACTGCGCGGTACATGCACGCATTATGCCATGAAAGGTGCATTACAAAATGATGTCAAAACAACTCACTAGCTTAAGTACACTTACATTACATTTACAATTGGGTTAGGCCGAGAAATATTACAACAAACCCACATAGGAGTTTGAAAAATTGACTAAGTGTCAAGAATCGATCCACTGACAAGGCCACAAGAATCGGTGAAAATGTTGCAGACCTGTGACCTGCGCTGAAATCTCGATAATTGACTAAGTATCAAGATTAAATAACCGATGAGAGATCATGGAGCACGGTGAACCATGAGAAATTTTCTAAGTATAAGGAGTAGATTGGAAAATGTAAAGGGTGAGAGATCTGAAGGCCCAGAAGGTTGCCAAGTGTCTCTGATCAAACAGTCCAGAGGGTGAGAGATCCGATGGCTCATGATGTTTCATAGACTCATCATGAAATGCTTGGAAATGCATCTAAGTGTAGGTGAAATATGAGTGCGGTGGAATTCAAAAGGTGCATTCTAGTGGCTGCGAAGGTTTGAATGTAGATGTCTTGGACCTGTGAACCCATGCTAAGACAGTGGTTGTAAGATAAAGACAATGGATAAATCAACAGTCAAGATCAATCCAAGATATGATCAGACAGTGGTTGTAAGATGAAGACCCGATGGTTCTGATATGCTAAGTAGATCAACAATTGTGATTAAATGGAGGTCTATATTGGACGACCATTATTCATTGTGATTTCATTGCGTGTATTGATGGGTAGTGAATAGATCGACAAGTGGAGACTCAATCAAGGACCAAATCAGATGGATATTGAACCATGAGGACGTGTTGTGTATTTTGGTGAACAAAGAACATATCGACGACTGAGAGTTAATCTAATGGAAGATCATATAGTTGTTGAGTGTCATGATTCATGATCTGTCTAGAAAACAAATGGCATGAAATAAAGGAAAATGAAGACAAATTTCTAGGGAGGGTCACAACCCGGTTTGAGGAGGTCTGGAGTCGATTTCATGAACATACTTTTTCATGTGGATAAATTCATGAAGGTATAGAATGTATAAATAACTATGTGTGAATTCAGTTCTACTGTGTGGAAATAGAGTAAGGATGGAAGAGTGAAGAGTGTAGGAGCAGTGGATTGGGTGAAGAGAAGCTTTGAAGCTCAGAGGATCAAGGATGTTAGAGAACGAAAGGAAGATAATTTAAGGGTGACAGGGTGGAGAAAGGGAGAGGATCAATGTCCTCATCCTCTTTACAGGTTGGTGCCTGGAAGATTGGTTTCTACAGACTGTAAGTAGGTTCTTATTGTAGGGATTGGTGTCCCTCATAAGTTGAAGCCTATACAGAATGTAATTCCTGTTTAAATATAAGAAAAACTTTCGTGGTTTTCTCCCTTGTTAGGTTTCCACATAAAATATTTGTTTACCGTGTCTTTGTGTTGAGATTTATTGATATATATAATTCTTGACATTTCTTATGATTAATTATGTGATGATTAGCAAAGAGAAAAAGTGGTTAAAATATGTGCAATATTGATTCACCCCCTCTGAGTATTATTGAATATTGGTTGTGTTTGATTTTCAAACCCAAACTATCTCTTACCCTCTTACCAAAACTTTTGGTCGATCTTAACAACATATTGTTAAGTGACTGTTAAGCCCTAATATTGGCTCATTAACCCTTAATTGGGGCATATTAGATTAGTAATGTTATTTTATTTATGTCGGCTTTAGGCCATTAGTTGTAATTATACCTCCTAGTCTCCTATATATACCAAGGAGACATTTTCA
>SNQJ01S0034387.1:0-13302 GCA_010110895.2 Picea sitchensis | reverse complement strand
ACTATAATATAATTATGTTAATTTTCTTTCTGAGAAAAAAAAAATCATACAATGACAACACAACACAGTCGAATCATGTAGAAACTTCCAACACATACATAATATTGAAGAACAACATTAATTGAGACATCTTGATCACACCCATGAGTAGATTTAGTGGTTAGACTTAATGGTTAGACAAGACACAAAAACATACGTGAGAACATAATGGTGAATTATAACATATTAAACAAAGTACATGTAGTAAAAAAAATGTACAAATGTATGATGAATTATAGCATATTAAACAAAGTACATGTAGTAAAAAAAATGTACAAATGTATGGTGAATTATAGCATATTAAAAAAAGTACATGTAGTAAAAAAAATGTACAAATATTGAAGTAAACTTTTTTTGGTTTAACTACATGCCACATGAAATGTATGAGTATGCATTAGATAATCAATATTCTATCAAGTTTATTCACATTGAAGGTTTTAAAATTACTTAAAAGTTGAGCAATATTTTATTTGGAAATAAATATTCTATTAAGTTCATTTATATTGAAGGTTTTAAAATTGCTTAAAAGTTGATCAATATTTTATTTGGAAATAAGGAGGTGAGAAGTGTATTTTGATATATCTATGGATATAGATATTGGAAGACATATTTTAATTACATATGGATATGGATATGGATATAGGGGTTTTAGAAGCCCTACAAGGTGAGAGCTTGATATAGTCTAAGCATGACTTGAGCAAGCAAAATCACAATGGTTTTCAAAGGTAGAGGAAAATGGAAGTGAGATGTGCATTAGTAGGTGAAAAGTGAATAATATATTGGGACCATCATACTAATAGTATAAAAAAGAATATTAAAAATGTAAAAAATAAATGGATATCTAGAATATATAGTGAAAATATGGATGTTTTAAATTGAAAAAGTATATTGAGAAAGGAGTCCACAAATGGGTTTTAAAAGATAGAAACAAAAGTAAAAGTATTCTTTAATATCGCAAAAAAAAAATGTTATACAATAAGTTTACTTTAAAAAACATAATTAAATGAGAAAAAAAAATACTAATAAAAATTGTTAACAATATAATGAACATTACAATTAAAAAAAACTACAAAACTCAATAAAAATCCTTCATTAAAAAAAATAAAAAACTCAATAAAAATCCTTCATTAAAAAAGAAAAAAAAAATATTTTCAACTAACTAAACTTAATAACCCACAAGAACAATATACAACATTTAACAGACTAAGCATAATGTATTTATCTTCATCTAACTTCAATTATTTGCATAGCAACCTTACCCTTATACAAACTTCCATATCAACCCTACCCTACAATATAAACTCCCTTGGTTAATTAAAATCATGCCATGTGAATAAAAATAAATGTTAATTAAAATCATGAATAAAAATAAAAATACTAAAAAAAATACATAAACAATTTTGAGGTTAATCAAGATCATTTCATCTGTTATTAATGTAAGAGCTCTATAAGTAGCACAAACAATGCCCACAAGTTTAAATAATGTGCATTATTCTTCATTTGCACCTTACTTAATATCATCACGCGCTACAAAGATTTATCACACAATGCACAAGCTTCGTCACATATTATTGAAATGATAAAAATTTCCATATTACATAAAAACATCCATTTTACAACTTGTTTTTATAATGATTAAAATATCTTTGCCATTGTTAATTTTAAAAAATTAAAATATAAGACATACCTAATAATATTTTTAATGTTCTTATTTTACTTGTGAATATTATAGAACAAAATAAATTAAGGAAATAATTATCTTAGTAAATTTTGCCTGCTTTTTTTTAAAATATTATTAATTGTGTAATTAATTCTACTTCCTAGTCATGATATGGCATGCCTTTAAATTGCTCAAACTTTATGATCTTGATGTAGATTCATTTAAAGTGTTGCTTAATTTTTATTTTCTCTTTTTAACTTAAAACGATTTTCTTTGTTGTTCTTCATCATAAGGAACATTAGGAGGGGATCTACATTTGGTTATTTTTCTTTAATAACTTTATTTGTACGATTGTTGCTAGGTCTTTCTACTTCCTCTTCAAATTTTTCTATCATGGAGGAATCTTCCTGATCTAAGTGGTCATTCAGGGACATCTAAAAAATGGCGTTAATTCTAAGTCCTTTTTCAGTCCTAAACTTTTTCCCTTTTTCTTGAATGCTTAAAACGGATAAATGTGTCAAAAGTTACAATCTCAACAAATCTCAACCATAATTTCATGTTAAGGTTAGGATTATTTCTTATTATGGTTTTTTCCTCCTAGGTTCTAGTTGGCATTTATAAAATATAGTTTTAACATCTTGTTAGGGGATTTTTCTGAATGAGTATAGCCAAGACATATATTCTCAAAGATAAGATACCACAATTCTAGCTAGTTTGTATTGCTTTGCCTATTACAATGTTTTCATTATTTCCTTCATTAATAGAGTTTGGGTTTCACTATATTACTATGCTTTTTACAATATCTTTATGTTATTTCTCCTTTTATTTCCATCTTCATTTCATTCTCAACATAATCTGGATTAGTGGTAGAGAAATTTTCTCTAACCATGCCTGGTGAAGACTTCCCTTGCTGACCCAAGTGGTCTCCCATGGTGGACGAAAAGAAAAATGATGGAACATAAGATCCTACCAATATGTTGCCTGAAGAAGCCTTCGCATAACGGAGGAAAAAGATGGTGGACAATTTCTCCCATATCCTTTGATGATCCCTTATGGTGATGGAGGCACCTTCGAAAAGTAGTCAGTTCAAAGGTATGACACCCTTCAAGGTACAAGTTAACTTTTATATTTCTTTGTTTGAAGGTAAGATAGATGCAAATTATTTGGAGAAATGGGTAAGTCTACTAGAGGGTTATTACTCTATTTAAATTTATTCCAACAATGAAATTCTCACCTTCATTCTCCTTAAGTCCCTTCCCCTTATCAAAGACTACTGGGACACTTATTATGTGCAACATGTCAAAGATGAATACAAATAATTTGGGACATAACTTGGTTGGATTTTGGTGATGCCCTCAAGGAGGAATTCTACCATGTTGGAAACTACAATGACCAATGCATGAGATGGATAACTTTTCTCTAGGAGAAAGACTAGGCAGTGTTAGAGTACACCAATACCTTCTATATTGTGCATTCAAATATATGTATCAAGGTGTAACACCCATGTTTTCCCCTAGCTTATAAATATAATTATATTGCTGCTAGAAGACTATGGACAGATTTGTATTAATGTAAAAAGGAAAATGTTGAATAATTGTTGAAGGGTATTGCCTATACAAGTTATGATGTCATGAGAGGGAATGGTGAGGGGAACCATGACTGGTTGAGATGATCCCTGCTAGGCAATACTCTGCTGAATTAAAAATGTTTAAAACCCAAAATTGTCCTCTACCCAGAAAATTTTAATTATCAGTCAAGTTGGTGGTTGGTTGGTCCTCCACAACAATCAATGAGAGTATGTGCATAGTACCCATCTGGAAGTTTCTAATCTGACCCGTGAATTGGGGGATTTGACCCATGAAATATTGCTGAAGAAGGCAAGAAAAAGAGGAAAATTGTGGGCATAGAGGAGAGGATGCGCACAGTTGGGTTTGGGGACCAAATCTGAGTGGAGAAGAGTGTGAGAAAATATTTTGGTTCTGAGAAATTAGAGAGAAGAGAAGAAACATGTGTTCTGGGTGCAGGAACCATTAGCAATTGTCTTCAAATTAGGCCGATAAACAAGACTACAAAATTTTAGTGATTGGATGATCATGAAGGAACTAAGAGGGGAGGGCACTGAGGGATTGTTGGAAAATGAAAGGCCTCCCTTGTGATGTGTATGATAACCATTGAATCTCTTTGTGGAAAGAGCAACCCCCTTGCTTGGTGGGTTGAAGACTTAGTTTGTTGAGTTCCTGTAGATGAAGGAGAGTGGCCTTCATCTTGTCTCATATGTTGAATAAAATAATTCCTCTCATGGAATCATACTCTGGCTAGGTGGTGGCTAGCTGAGAAAACACCAAGAGCAGTCGTGCCTATGGTTGGGTGGAAAGTGGCACACCTTTCAGCAGTTGCCAACAATTTATAAATTTCAGATAAGTGTTTTATGTACCTTGTAATGACATGAAAAGCTTAGTAAATATTATGAAATTCATGTACTAGTTATTTGAAGAGTTTGTCTTCTTATTCAAATAGTGGAAATGTCACTCTAATTATTTGGATGACTGTAAATTTGAAATAAAATCTGGGAAAACATATTATGTTATGGGTCTTTTGCCTATCGTTTTTTTGAAAGGAAGATTGTTAGTAATTGTTTGTCACTCAAAATATGAGCAGAATGTTGGTTGGCCACTGATAGTAATTTATGTGGACAAATCCTTAAGTTTTTAGTAAGAGACTGAGCCAATAAAGTACTCATATAACAACTAGGTAATAGGAAAGACAATTGTTGTTATAAACTTGAATATTAGTTAGTTGGCCTTGGCTATTCTATTGGCTCGGAAAACCTGCTAGGCCTCAGAATTAGAGAGAAGTTCATATCTTTGTTTTGGCCTTAAGAGAATAAGCCAAATGTTAAAGAAAGCCAAAGTATTTTTAAAAATAAATAATGAGCAAAGAAGGAGGAATAAAATTCAAGCTCCTAATTTGAAATAAAAATAAAATTTGGAATTTGAAGCATGGTAATTAATTAAGTTCCATTAGACTATGGTAATAAATTAATTTCTACCAAGAATTACATAGTAAATTAATGTCCAAAAGGGAAAGAATTGAACATCGTAACTATTCCCTGAAAATAACAAAGAATTGCATAAAAATAGGGGAATAGTAATTTCTAGTAAAAACATGGTTTTACCATGGAGGATTTTACCTCCAAGAAATGTAATGTTCTAGAAAATATTTAAACAAATAAAAATTGCCAGAATTTATATATGTATTTATATATTTATATGTTTGCTAGGAAATTTTGAATGAATGGTAAAAATTTCCAAAGTTATCATTCAAATGTATAAATAATTTGGATAGTAAGTTGAGAAAGTTATATATTAAAAATTTGTGATTTTCAGTCTGGTGCGTGAGAGATGGGGAGTTTGTGATTTCTTTCCCTTATGTGCAAGGATTAAATTGTGCCAAATCTCCCAACTTTAGAAACTATGTTTGCATAGGACACTCAACTCTCCAGGAGGTGTTCATATTAAAGTATTTTATTATCAACATTTAAAATGTCTGGAAATATACAAATACTCTCATCTTCCTCAACGTAAATATATATTTATTTTGTATTATAAACAAAAATCATTTTGAGGATTGGCGTCGGATGAATGAAATAGGAATGAACATTTGGAGTGTGACGACCAATTGAGTTTGTACACATTATAATATTAAATATTCATATTAATATATTTTAGGAGTTGATCATTCAGAGTAAACAGATGGGAGTATTTGAATGAAGAGTGAAGTTGTTGGAATGATGGCGTGAGTGTGGCAATACTTATAAAATTTAAATATTAAATCAAACCCTTTTCGGAGTTGACCATAGGGGTTGATCATTCAGAGTAAATGGAAGGGAGTGTTTGAATGAAGAGCAAATCTATCATAGCGATGGTGTGAGTGTTAAAAGGGTCCCACACATATTTTGTAATATTAAACTTTGCTTGTTTGTAATTGATTGTCATAAAAACAAGAGGAGCACACACGTTTCAAGTGCAAATACCTTGAGGTGATGGCTTGAGTTGATATAATATTAAATATTACAATAATTAAATACAGTTTCCAAAACCTTTTCGGAGTTGACCATCAGAAAAACGAGAGGATCACGCACGATTAGACTCCAAAGGGTTCATAGTACCACTTCGAAGATTTTGGAGTACCACTCTGAAGAGTTCAGAGTACCCCTCCGAAGAGTTATGAGTATGATAGCTCAAATATTACAAGGTTATAAATATATAATATTGCACGTGAAGGAGGTTTGAAATTACTTGAAATAATATACAATATTAAATATATTTTAATTCCATTTTTTCCCCATATATAAAATCACGTGGAGATTTCAGTGCAAAGTCATAAGCCATGATCTATGATTTATATGCTAATCAAGGTCATTTAATCTAAGTTTATTACAATTTAATTAATTATATCAGAACATAATATAATTATGTTATAATATAATGTTTTAGTCTAAACGTTCTACATTTTGGTCCTTCTCCAATGATATTTTCTGGGGATATTTGTTCGAGATATGGTGAGAAATTGTTGGATCTACAAATTTGAGTTGTTAATTTTGTATAATCCAAGTGCACCAGAGGTTTTTTAGCATGTTGAATCCATTTCTGCATTAAAAAATGAATTTCAAACAACAAAAACCAGTAATTTTGTGCAGATTTATGTGGTCGGATTCCGATGAAAAGGACCAAAACATAGAACAGTTAGACAAATCCTAATATAATTAATTAAATTTTGAGATAATCATAATAAGAGTGGTATTTAAATTAATACCAAAAACCTTGTTGGGACATGGAATCCCAGAGAAATGGAGAGAAGGTAAATCCTCATTAATTACCGGGTCAGTATATTAGGCTAAGTAAAAACGTATTTACGGGGGTAATTAATTAGTGAAGACTAATTATCCCTAATGAGGTTTAAATAATTTAATACCAAGGAGTGGTATTTTAAGAAAATATTGATTAAGTAACATAATCAATTTATAGGAAAAGGATACATGTCAATCTTTTGTTATGCGAGCCTTTGTACCCTATGGTGACATGGCACGTCGTGATGGGTCCACATGTCAAGTGGATATTGAGCCACGTGTCACAACAAGAGACAAGTACACAGTGGCAACAGTGACCAGGGAGGCAGGTGAGATTCAATCTTAGATGTAGATCTCGAAGGGCCACAGATAAACTAAGTGTAGTTGGAACATGAGAAGGGTCGTTAAATGTCGTGTGAGTTGGCGACTCCGAAGTAATCAAGGTCATTGGATCTGTAGGTAAGATCCATTGGAGTGTGTATAGTCGAAGACAGTATGTCGGTGTGGATTAGGTGTGGGAAATTGACTAACTCTGATGGGAGGACTTCGATGAAGAAACAAGTCTCTGAACTAATGGATGAGGGAGTCAGATGGGTCAGGTGGCAGATTCTAGGTCAATGCCATGTCAGATGGCACTAGTGAAGGGGAACCGTGTGGCTTCCACATGGAACTAAAGATGAAATCAATAAATGAAAGTCCAAAAACTTTGGGAGACTGTAACTTCTAATCCATAGCTCAGTTCTGATCATGGATACAATCGCTGGAAAACTCTTGATGAGAAGAAAATGATGGTAGCCTCTATAAGAGGTTTTGAGATGATTGAGGAAAAGTGAAAAAAATAATACCCCATCCCTTAAAAAGGTACTTAGGGGGTTGGGTATGTTACACAAGGACTTTGAGTGACACATGGTTATAAAATATTGTAGTGGCCTACATAGGAACATCAAAGAAAAAACATAGTTTCTAGGAATCTCTTCATGGAGAGTCACTGTTAAGAACCAAACATCAATATAGCATAGAAAAACCTCAGGAAAAGTACTCAACGCCTTGAAAAAGAGATAATTTCAGATAATAAGCCTCTTCGAGGGGGCAACCTCCTTTTACCCCACTTAAATGTTCAAGTACAAGTGAAAAAGTACCAACTTTGAAAAAGAGATAATTTCATAATAAGCCTCTTCAAGGGGGGGTAAACTCCTCTTTTTACTCCACTTAAATGTTCAAGCATAAGATGATTCAAAATGAAAAGGTTTCCTTGGTATAGAGGAGGATTAGAGGGGTATAATTACAACTAATGGCCTAGTGTCATATAAATAAATAACATTATTAATCTAATATGCTCCCTAGTTATAAGGTTAATGGAGCTTTAATATTAGGTTTTGATATTTTTGCCTTTCTTCTTTGAGAGATAAGTGTTGTCCACACTTAAGTAATCGGATGCTTCTCAGATAAAGATTCATCTCTCCCATGGAATCTTCTGTGCTCCAGAGTTTCCTCCATTGAATGAGATACCCTGAAATGGATCTGAGCCCTGTTTGGAAAATTCCCTGGAAGCCATGATGGTTTCAGTCTGGGGTTATGATTTTTCCTTCCTTGTCAAGTTCCTCAAGTAAATATAGCTTGAATTGGGATCTTGTCACCCATAACCTCTTTAAGCATGAAACATGGAAAACTCCTGGTGTAATACAGAAGATGCGCAGTACCTAACTGTTCTGTATTCCATAAATTAACCTTTGGCAATACCTTTATATGTATTATGCACTTTGCGATAATTTATTATCCTTCTTGCTTGCTTGAGGGATAGATCCTGGCTTGTATAAGGTAGTCTTGGGTAAAATAATCAATCCCTCTACTTCAAAACTTCTTTCAATTAGGATGTTGGATCATTTGTTGTTCTTAAAGCGATTTTGTGCCATGGTCAAAGTTTGTCCCTTTTAAGATTTGAGAACTTGTTGTTGATTCTCATGTGATCTTCCATTGCTTGAACCTAGATTTTCTTTGAAAAGAAGGATGGAAGGTGGTATCCATAAAGTGCCAAAATGGTATTACTTTTGTTGCAGTATAAAAGGAAGTGCTATACCACCATTCCGCCAAGGGTAACCATTTGAACTAGTTTGTTTGTTTATCAGAGACAGTTCAAATGAAGGTCTTCCAAACATATTTGTTAACTATCTTGGTTTGTCCATCGATTGAGGATGATAGGGATGAGCTATGAGCCAAATTGAGTACCTAAACAAGAAAATAATCATGTCCAAAAAAATGTCCAAAGGAAGATGGATCCTCACACTTTACAATAATCTCATGGATGCCATGTAACTTTGAACTGGTTCCATGTGAATGTGGTGGCAAATCAGATTTAGCTTTGAAAGGATGAGAGTACAAAGGGTGCATAATTTCATCACTCCTATCAACAACGTACCATGATGACACTTTTCCTTTAGACTTTGGTAACCCCTGATGAAATCCATGAAACCTCCCAAATACTGACACTGGATGGATACAATGGTTGTAAAATACCTGGGGTCTTAATTGTTTCCACCTTTTATTTGTTGGCAAACCAAACATCTACAAACCTTTAACATTAGTTTTAAGTCCATCTCAAAAAAAACTTTTCCTTTTCTGACTTCCTATGGTAGGTTTTCAAAATCCTGAAAGTGCCCTCCTAATGGAGAGGTGTGTGTGCACCTACTAGTACTTCTCCCTTTGTTTGAGTTGGGAGTTCTATATAAAATATGTTTAACTTAAAATTATAGTGAATCATTTTTCCATGGAAAAATGTGGACCTCTGATGCACTGAATCCTCAAGCAACCTTTCAATGAGAGAGTCTGTACTCTTTCCATCATTCTTCCATTTATCCTTTGTTTCTATTATCCAATCTGGAAGCTGGATGGATCAGAGATAGTCAGTAGAAGGCCTCAACATCTCTCATCCTTTCTTGAGAGTGCATCTACCAAATTATTTTGCTTCTTCCCTTTTATATAATGATTTCTCAAAAATCATAACCAATATCTGGCTACTCCATTTGTTGTTCTTCCTAAGATAGTCTTGTTCCAAGAAGGACAGACTATCATGGACTGTTTTGACCTTGAAGTGCTCTACCTATTAGGTAAGGACTTACTTCTTCTCAATGCATGTAGTATGTCCATCATTTCTTTCTCATAAATGGGGTTTGTAAGTCCTTTCCTTGAGTGATCACTCCTCAAAAGCTAGGGGCCCTTCCTTTCATGCATTAGGGACAACACCAATTCCATTTCTCGAGTATCAAGCATTCCACACAATGTTTTGTAGAATTCGAGTACACATTGGGATGCTTCATATCACTCTTCAAGTTGTTCAAAAGCTCTAGTTGTTTGTAGGAGTCCATGAAAATGCAACCTTATTAGTTAGTGTCATTAAAGGTGCCACTATTCTTCCATAGTTCAAATAAACTTAGGTAGTAGTTCCCTGCCAAACTCCAAAATCCTTCTAACATCTTCTTTATCAGTTTTGGGAATCGCCAATCCTATCACAGTCTTAATCTTGTTAGGGTCTACCTTGAAACCTTCTTGTATGAGGATACAAGGTAATATGACCGTAAATACTCTACCTCCTTTTACTCCAAAGAAACATTTGGATTGCTTGGGTATTACTGTTGCTCCTTTAGTAGTTGTAGCACCTTGTCAATATGTCGCATATGATCCTCCCAAGACTCTGCTATAGATTAGTATATCATCAAAAAAGGCTAACACAAATTTTTGGAAGGAAGGGCTTTGGAAATGGAATTCATCAACCCTTGGAATGTGGAAGGTGCATTTGTAAGGCTGCAAGTAATGACCAAAATTCAGAATGGCCTTCAAGGAGCTTGGGAATGCTTAGATATATCTTTTTCCTTCATTCTGACTGATGATACCCTAATCTAAGATCCATCTTTGTGAAATAAATTTCTCCATATAGTTCATCAAACAATTCATCAACGATGGGAATAGGAAACTCTATCTCATTATGATCTTGAGATCTCTATAATCTGGTCACATATGCCATGAGTTATCTTCCTTGAATACCATTACTAATCGGGTGCAGAGTAAGAACTTTGAAGCTGGTTCTAATGAATGTACCTCTAACATTTCTTCAACTATGCTCAATTTCACCTTTTAATGTATGGTATCCAGATGGGTCTCATGTTAGGAGGAACACTCTCGAGAACTAGGTGAATTTCATGATCAAGGATTTCGAGTAAGTGGAAGACCTTTAGAATATCTTCAAATACTTTTGGAATGCTTATCAATGATCCTTTGGAGATCTTGAGGAATAGATGGCTTCTAGATGGTTGAACATCCAGTGAGCATAGTTGTGGAATAACGCCTTGATGCCCCCTTTTTTACTAATTTTGTCATGCCATTAGAGCTTTCATTTCACTTTTAATTTCTGTTTCCCTGATACCTCTTAACTCCAATTTCTTTCCTTCCAATGAAAATTTCATTAGTGTTCTTGGAAAAACAGCCATTGTTCCTAATGATTGTAACCATTGGACTCTAAGTAAGACATCCTCAGACCACTCCATGGGTATAGAAATCATTGACTATTCATTACATATTCCCCATAGTAAGATTTCCGATCTTTAATTTCATTCACTATAAATTGATAGTTCCTCCATCCTAATCATTACTTGAAACTCCATACCGGATACAAAGCAACTGAGATCTTTGGCTAATTTATAGTGAATGAAATTATGAGTACTTTAATCAATTAGGACTTTTTATTACCTTTTATTTTTGATGCATCCCTGATCTTGAGGGTTTGAGGACCGCTAATTCCAACCAATGCATTTCACACCACATCAGGAGTCAACTTTTCAGACTAAATTGCTTCTACGCTTTCATCCTGAGATTTATTCTTGTTCTTCTTCTTCCTCTCACAATCTATGTAGAATAATTTTCCTCACCACACTTATGCTTCTAATCAGACTTGCCGGCCACAATTAAAGCATAAACCTTTGTAGTTTCTTCTTCCAATTGTTGAGGTGTTTTGTAGAGCATTGGTTCTCTATAGATGTTAGATTGTTCCTTCCTAGCAGCCAGCTATATTTTTTATTTTCAACATTTCATGCCACCTTAAATACATCAATGATTTTATTCCGTGCTTAACTTTGCGTTGAATGTTATCCTTTTTAAAGTTCCTATGAATACACTTCAATCAAGTGTCTATCCTGGAATATCGCTACTTTCCTTTATATTCAATCTTTGAAGTTCTCAATGTGCTCTGTGAATCGAACCCTTTTGTTTGATATTTATCAATTGGCTAAAGAAGGTATTGCCTCAGATCCTCATAGTGCGTTAATATTTCTTCCATGAAAATTGTCCAAGGATGAGTGATTCATAGAACAAAGCTATCGATATCATACAAATTGATTAGATTCTAAATATAACGGCTAATCTGTATTCTTTTTTGTATGTGTACATTAAGGAGACTGTAAATAATTGCTTCATCTCAAGTATCCATGTGATTGGGTCCCTACTATCAAACTTCTCATCAATCTTAGGAACGTGGTTGTTCTCAAACCAAAGTTGGAGTTTCATTCTTGATTCACCTTCCTTGTGTCCTCATCATGAACTCTTATGATGCATTTTCCTCTAGAAAATCTCTTGTTACGTAAACTTTTTCAATATCATGATCTCCCGACGTGACCGACTGTGGTCTGTAACCTACTCAATTTTCAAAGTGCTCGAATGTGACGAAATTATGCTTTACTGGTAGTCCGGTCCTGCTCTCCTCGATTCCAAGCGGTATATTTACTTCACAAACGGAGTCTGTATGGAGAAGATATGGCATTCCCTGGCTCTTCGCTAAGGCAAACAGGGAAAAATTTGACGCTGACTGGCAGGGCCATACAACTGACGTGGGTATAGGGCTGCATAGCTGACGTGGTGTTTAAGCAGTTGTGATGATGTGGCAGGTAAGTGATATGGCGAGTTGTGATTGGCTGACAGCTGGACGAATTGAGCATCAGACACGTGGCAATCTTCAAGGCGAAGGGTGCCACGTGGCTCTAATCATACGCTACGGCACCCTTGAGTCGACTTATTTGGTCATTTTAAAATCTGATGGAGGCCGCGGGCCTGACCCCGACCTCCCCACCTGGTAACGCTTTTAACAAAGTTTGCCATGCCACAGGGCCACGCGTCATCAGCTTAGTTAC
Source organism: Picea sitchensis (assembly GCA_010110895.2). Lineage (NCBI taxonomy): Eukaryota > Viridiplantae > Streptophyta > Pinopsida > Pinales > Pinaceae > Picea > Picea sitchensis. Next base: position 581 of record SNQJ01S0034387.1, on the reverse strand, counting down.
AAGTCCAGCCGAAATTCATTTTAAACTTCATGCAATTGGTCATAACGAGGGTCGGGGCCAGGGCTTAGCCCCGACCCCGGTTCTATGATTATACACATGACCACATTTCATGTTTGGCGCGCGGTGGGGTGTGTTAAGTTATAACACGGTTTTATTTGTATTAAATGTAGCCGATACCCTTTGAAATAGTGCGCGGGGAATTTTTGGAATGGACCACGGTTCTATTGCCATTACACACGACCCGGTCCGTGTTACATAGTGCGCGGGGTTCCAATTAACAGCCCTCGGTTTCAGAGGTAATGCATATGACCGGGGGGTAATACACATGCGCGCGCGTTTTAAGTTGCAATGTAATTCCATTGCATATATATATGTATTACACATATTATGCCAAGTTTTAAAATAATGTGCACGGGATTTTTGTGTTAACATTTTGCGCGCGGTTTAAACCATACAACGCGGTTGCATTGAATGTTAAAACTATGTGTTAAAAATATTGCGCGGGGTTTGAAACCACGACTCGTGGTTTATATTTGTAACCCGTGGGATTGTATATGCGCGTGGGACACTTGTCAAGTTTT
>SNQJ01S0034386.1:27745-83805 GCA_010110895.2 Picea sitchensis | reverse complement strand
ATTTATGAGCCTAGTGGCACGTGTGGGAATCATCTGGGGCTTCTAGAGGCCAAGTGTCCCACATTTCTAGCTCAATGTTCCACCTATGGGCCTCAACGTCACCCTAGAATGGCATGACGCCACCCTTGGAGGTGTCTTTAGATGCAAATTAATTTTAATTATGCCAAATTTGAATTTTATTGTAGAATGTCCAGGTCAGCCTTATTTTGACCTAAAATATTTAAAGGTCAAACGTTTTGTATAAACAAACATAAATTACTCTCATTTTACACATGACAACTTGTCATACAAGACAAGAGGTCTGAAATTTGTTCCCTAGTGAGGGTTATTGGCTGAAATTGTGAGGTGCACTCTTGTATAAGGATATTTTTTGCAAATTGGATCAATCTTGGAGGTTTTATGGTGATATTGCATGGTATTCTCATGATTATTCTTGGTGCAAGTAAGTAAAATCTGCATTTTTTGTCATCTATTGAATGGTTTGTTGTATGGTTTTATTTTCTCATACAAGATTATGAAATTACATGGTGCACTTAATGCTTGAAGTAAGAAACTTAAATTGCTTCTTTCTTACTTTCTATTTGCCAAGATTTTCATTGAATTGATCTAGTAACTAGTGAAACCCTAGAGCCCTAAATTGCTAGCACTCCAAGGATTTTGACTTAGTTATATTTGCATAAGTTTTACTCCATAAGAATCCTAAGGAGAGAAAGGCACTAGGGCCTAGAATTTCCTACACCCTAACATCTTGTCTCTTGAGGTCAATGCATAGGGGGACTTAAGCTACTACTTATCCTATGCATTTTCCCTCTTAGACTTTTGTGCATTATTATAAATTGATTTGCAGCCTTAGAAGAAGTCGTCCACTTTGACTCCATTACCCTTGAAGGCACTAGTCCTCTTATCCTATTCTTTGACAAGACTACACTCAACTTCACTTGCTATCTCTACCAACCTAACCTAACCTACTAACCTAGTTTTAAGGCACTAACTTTTTGTTGTTGCTAAAACTGCTGCATCCACTATATAACAATCCATTTAGCTTATAAGTTAACTAAACCAACCCAAAAACTTGAATGAAGCAAAGTATTATCAGTTGGAGTTAAATTGTGCCTAAATTTCTCTTCACAATGTGCATTTCTGAAGGTTTCTTGCAGTTGTCATCACTCTTATTTTGTTGTTGTTACAACCACTTTTTACATCCTATTAAACCCATTTGTTGATTGATAAGCCACCCAAAATTTGTACTAGGCAAGCCAATATCAATAAATGCTAAAAGTGTTCACTAAATTGCCTTAGTAAGGTACTTTTTCTGAAGTTGTTTGTTGTTGTCATAACTATTTATTTGTTGTTGTTATAAGTACTTTGACAACCTTTTAAAGTCATTTCTTGGCTTCTATTAATCTAGAAATTGTAAGTGACGAAAGTATTATCATTGCAAGATCTTTATATTTGATTACATTGTCCTTATAAGTTACAATTTCTAGATTTATTACTATTACTACACATCTATCCTATATGCATAAACTTGTTTGGTAGCAAACCTTTTATATTGAAGTCACTAATTGAAAGCATTGATACCATTGGTTATTATATAACGTTTGATGTTTCTTTGATAAAGGGAAGGTAACATTCACCTTATTTCCCCTTGACCCCTTGACACAACCTTTCCAAGTGACTTCATTCATTTGAGTGACCTAGAGAGAGGGGTGATATTACCTTGTCTTATCCTCCTTCATCAACCAACTAGGTCCTGGGATGTCTCCCTTGGAGCGAGGTTTTCCTCCTCCTAAAGAGAAAGAGGTACCTTATTGGGGTGTCAGTGATAGGGTTACACCCACATTACGTCAATCTAGGCATGTTTTCCTTTGCGTTTGGGAAAGTATAGATTGTGCGATAACAAGGACAAGCCTATGAATGGTATACGACATTACCCACTAGGTCAATTGGTTCATTTAATGACCTCGAAGCCATGTTCCTAACTATGTTTTCTCCCCCAGTTGCATATCATACCCTTCTCACTAATTTCACCTAGATTAGTTTGAGGAAGAACGAAAGAATACGCGATTTTAATCTCATGTTCAATAAAACTCTGCGTAAGATTCCAAAATATAAAAGACCTAACAACCCAATTATAATTGGTTGTTATAAGAATGTGATGCCACCAAATGTAAAATATGTTATCAGAACATCCCAGATGGATACTTTGGAGGAAGCAATGATTAAGGTCACTGGGATGGAATAAATTATGATTGAGACAGGTGTTGACTCAGATTTTATCCTGGGAAAAGTACAGAGGGAGCTGGGAGGCCTAAATATTGATGATCAAGGAGCCTCTAGCTCAAGAAAGAATGAAGAGCAGAAGTCAAGACCGATCCAAAATCAAACAATTGGAGGAGGATTTTTTAAGGGAACCATACCAGATGTGAAGGTAGACCCTGTTGCAACACAAGAAATGAAGAAAAGAATTGAGATTTCACAAATGAATAGAACCATCATGAAAATTAAAAATGAGATAACCAAATTAAGAAGGGGTGATAATTATGTATCAAATCTGAGAATTTCGGTCCAAGAGAAAAGAAGGAACCCTCCCCAAGAAAACAGAGTGAGGTTTGAAAACACTGATAATCATCAAAGACAAAGGTTTCCCATGCAACCAATCCCAAATGCAGCTGTGTTGGATGATATATATGATGAGGAAATGTTTGAGCAAGGAAATAATTATTTACTTGATGAAAGTTATGAAATTGTACAGATGGACGGATGCGAGAAGTCCATGTATATATTTGAAGAAGGCAACAGTGACCTTGACTCGTAAGAGAATGTTTCCTAGACACGAGCGTTTGTAAATAAATCCAAAAATAAAAATGATTCTGAAAAGGAAAAGGAAAGAATTAAATGAAAATATAAATAAAAGGTAAATGAGAAAGAGGCAAATGAAAATGTGATAGATAGTGTTGGAAGCAAGAAACAACCCCTAGTGTCTGTTATCACTAAATTTATCAGGATTAAGAAGAAATGGGCAGAGGTAACCACAAAACCACTTTGGAGTCAAGGATCTAGCCCTCCAAGACTTAGAGAGGGATATCTTTGTATGATTTAGCTTTGTTTGGATTGGATGTTAGGCTAGTTATAAGAGTACATGGTTTGGTTTTTTAAATGGTTTGGTTGGAACAGGAAGGGAAGGCCATTGGGAAATGGAGTCAAATATGGCATAATTCAATCAAGGCAGGTTCTACATGAAAACTTAGAGGGAAGGGTAGGCACCTTTGTTGGATTCTTGAGATTATTGAATGATGTGAGAGAAAAGGTGAGGAGAGAATACTGTACCAGAGCCCTATAGACGGGAATATCACCCTATGTTTATAGCCATCAAAATTAATATCCTAACTCACAAGTATTGATTACCAATGCTTAGGCTAGTCTTTTTATGAATAAAAGCTTGCTGGAAAATTCATTATTTATATGATTTTTTGAATATAACAGTTGCTGAAATAAATGTAGAGACAGAAGTAAAGACACCAAGTCGACAATCAATATAGATGAGACATAAAGCAATCCTTTATTTCATTCCAATTCATCAAAGAGTCAATCTCTTTAAAAACTTTTGTGAAGAAGTTTTGGACCAAATTCAAACTTAGACGTCCCTGATGAAACATACAAAAGGACCTCTAACAANAGATATTGTTGCTCACTCAACTCTACACAATATCCTTTGTCAGTCATGAAATCTAATTCACAAACAGACAAGTCTACACAGACTATCAAAGATAGATCAACACCACTGAAAAACAAGTGTCTGAATGATGTAATTCAACCCCGGATCTTGTTGTCTACAATAAGACCCTGCTATCATAAAAAAGAATTAGGCTTGTGATAAATTAAGGAATGAATGAAAACTGAACTATCTCAACACAAACTCAAAGAGAAAACCTTAGTATGCGTCTCCTTCTATCCTCCTCTTGTTCCTCCCTTTCCCTTTGCCTTTAAGCAAATTAGAATTGGTTGAAGTAGTTGAACTACTTCATTAGTTAAGTTAACTAAAAAAACAACCAACTTTTTAGTTGGGGGGAAAAGTAATAAATCATAATAAGGGTTTTAAATAAATAATAACTAGTAGGTGGGACCCCTTGTGACTCCTCTTTAGCTCTTAACAATCATAACATAACTAGTCAATTAAACAAAAACATTCCTCCTTGTGGCTCCCATTATCACATTCATATTTGACAATTTATCTCATTGATATTTGAAATTATTTTCAAAAATATATTACTCATATATAAAAAAAAAACATGTTGTCCAAAACTTCTAAAGTCAACTGTCATCAACCATAAATAAAATAAAATATAAAATCCATATTTTCCACTATGAGATGCAATCTTTCCCTTGTTGCTACTATCACCTTTTAATCTCTATGAATTTGCCTTTGGTTGTGTTGATCCTTTAGGCCTAATCTCATTGATCACATGAGAACAATCGTCCCTCAAATGCATCTGAGGGGACACGGATTTATTAGAGCCATTGGAGGGTGAAGAAGGGGCACCAATGATTTTCCTTTGTCAGGGGCATGGTGGGCCTCAATTTTCAACCTTTTTCTAGCATGGGAGGACTGAACTGGTGAGTGGACAGGGGCAGCTTGGATAATCTGATTGATAGGTGGGGGATCATGTAAAGACAAATTGGGCCAGCCATAATGTTGGGAGACTACCAGGTGGACAATCTGTTGCCATCTGTCGTTCTCAGGAACCTCGGGTTACAATGAGACATGAGAGGGCACAAGAATAACAGGGGCTTGTGGAGCTTGGAAGGGAGGCCTTTCAGGCCTAGGTTGGACCATTCCTTGCCCAATCCAATTGAAAAACCCAGCCTGAAATAGCTGGCCTAACTCTTGTGAGTCAGCATCAAAGTGAATGGAGAATCTTGGCCTTCATGAGCCCCTATTCCAATTACCTCTTCCTCGGTTACCTCTGCCATGGATACCTCGGTTGAAAAAGATCATTCCTATATGCATGATTGATTAGCAAATAGTTCCTTTAACAACCATACATGACAACTCCTTTTAAAATATGAAATAAATTTTGGCTCAAAAACATATCAGACTCATGCAATCCAATCCATACAAATTGTTTAACTGTTGTCAATGAGCAGGGGGTGAACAAAGGTTCTAGGATATGCGAGGGGTTTTTATTGAGCAAAAAATGTTAAAATGAGGGGGAGAAGAATCATGGTTACTGCTCACAGAAAAAAAACAATCAACAGTAATGTAAACCAAATAACATGTCACTATAATCCATCCAAGAAACTGTGATTTCAAACTGTTACAATACAAAATTCTCTTGAATGTAATTAAATTTTAGGAACAAGGAGTGAAAAATGAATATGGGAAGGCGAGGGGATTGTAATCAAGGAAAAGTGAAATAATGGTAGGGAGGAGAGCGGATAGTGTTCATAAAATTAATTAAATAATTCATAAAACCATTCTATATCAAACGCAAAAGATCCAACACCAACCGAAAAATCACTGTAATCAATTTAAACAACTTCTGTGTATAATTCAATCAATTCTGTGTATTAACGTGCTCAATGTTCACAATAGAATATTTAACACAGTGTCATGAAAACAAGACAATATGCCTTCCACAACAACCTGTAGAAGAGTTATGTTTCTTCTCATTTGTCCCATTTAATATTTAAAGCAATTTCCAAATGAACACACAGTCACTTGTTTCCACTCTGATCAACATCAAAACATCAACCCCTGTCCACGAATTGTTCCCTCAATCAAACACAGACACAAAAACGTGCCCAATTTCATTCCTCTAAACAATTCAATAATCAATTTGCAATGAAATCATACTGTTATAAAAACCATGCCCATATCTGATGGTGTGACCAAACGATATTCCTAAACATATGCGGTGGGAAGCCAAGTTACGCCTATCACGATTTTTAAATTGAAATACTCCCGATTAGCAATTAAAACACTGAGTAACAACAACCATCAATTCAACTCAAACATGATGTAGGAAGCCCACACATACCAACGCATCACACACGAAGCATCGTTGTGACTTAATCAATTATAAACTAATGTTGGGTTGAAAATTCAATAATATAAGAGACAACGACTGTGTATTCAATCCCATTTCTTAAATCAACCAATTAACCATGCTGAGATATCGATTTGATTGTTATAATAACCAATGCAGTGACTAAATACCAATAAACAAAACCATTGTCAACATAATCAACAGAGACAAGCCAACAATGAACAATATATCGATAAGATATAACAAGCTCCAATTATTGAAACCAGGCTTTGAGTAATCAAGGGCTTGCTCTGTGGACCAACAAGGGAGACTGGATTCGACCTCCAACAGTGGGTGAGAACCTTCGAGACCATATAGTGGACACACAGGCCATACCACCAATAAATTTGTAGACAGGGTGAGAGTTCATGAGATAGGAAAGACTATGAATAGAGGAGCAGAGGCTTCATTTTGGTCTGTAACAACATTGATAACACGTAGGGTATAACCCTCGTGGTCTTCCCAATCAACCATAAAAATGTTGAGATAAAACAGAGCCAAGAAATAGCACTCAACCTTAAGCAATACCCTTGGCATAATAGCCATCATAACCCACTATGAAACCATCAATAGCATGAGTGAACCCATACCTAGGTGAAATGATACACAGTGACACAAGTTGGTTCAAACCCAACAACCCCATGACAACAAAAAGACTGGGCATGGTGACAAGAAATGTGTGGAGACAGCCAACCAATATGGACCGAATGAAACCATTCAACCAAACCAATAAAGATGACAGAGAGCCTTCATGGATTCTAGCACTCATAATGATCAATGAAACTGTGACTTCAACCATCATTGCAATGAAAACCACACAAACCATCCATTCCAGAGAAATATCACAAGTTTACACAGTTTCCAGTCTTAAGAAAAGCATAAACTCATACATCACCGAGTCAATACCTATTTCATAACCAGAGAGGGTTCTTGGATGGCGAAAAATACATACCTATTAACCAAAATCCTTAAAAATACGAGCTTGGCTGAGTAGTTCTTCCTTTGCCTGAAAATTAGAGCTTAACCACAACAAACACAATTGAACAATAACCAAGCTAGGGTAATGGCCAGTGGGAGAAGTATGGAGTGACGTGCAGTAAATGCATGTCGCCTCCATCCTCCAGTCATTCAATTAAACCATGTATCTAAACCAACATCCACAATGCGCCACCCTATGTCATATTAACCATTGCCAACCATAATGCATATCACATGTTTTTCCATATAATCTAATAAAGCGTATAGCCACTAACCCTGTTAGCTAGGACTAACAACAATAAATTTAATTCAATGCATGAAGTGTAGCATAGTACCATAGTTTAATTTCTTTTTTATATTTTTCCATAGGTCTCTTTTCACTTGCTCTTATTTCATGTTACTAACATGTGTCTTGTGCAGGTGTAACATGTAATAGATCATGGCGCTAAATAGAAATGTGATAATAGTGGATAAAATCAATTTACACAATATGGAATTTAGATATTGGAGAAATTAGAAACAACACATAATACGCATTATCCATCTGCTATTATGTCCCAAATAAAACCAATATTTCATCAACCATGTAGAACCCTGTAAGAAATGTCGAACAACAACATAAACATCGAATAAGAACTAGATCTGATTCTCTAATATAAAAGGGGGTCCCACCTACTAGTATAATATATATTGTTAGCTTATAATAATAGGTTTTAGCAATACTTTGCGGGCAAAATCCTTGTTGTGATTTTAATCGTCAACAAACTGGCGACTACACAGGGAAATTTGTTTTCAATAGATTTAGAACTCATAACTCATGGTTTCGCAGACCAAGAACAACAAGTGAAGAATATATAACCAGGAAGATTATGCAATAGGGGGAAGTGAGAGGATTTAATTGAATAATGAATGGGAATTGGGGAATAACTCATGAAAAAATGTTAAGTATGAGGGGGTTTACCACTGTGTGCATAATCGTTCAACTGGAATCTGCTCTTTAAATTCTCAAATGGATGAAGAAATGGAAAGCAGAAGTGAGAGATAACCAATTTATTTAAAAGACAACAGTGAAAGAACATAACAAATTCAAGTTCTTTCAGGGGGACATTGTAACAACTGTGTAAGATTGGTTTCTATTGACTAGCAATATCTTGCAGGAGTGCCACTGTGGTAGAACTGATCCAACAACTTAACCAAAATAATCTACAAGACAAAAAGCAATCAAAATCATAACAAAATTAAAATTGTAAAATTTAAAATAGCAGAAAATAAAATGACAGAATTGTAAAAGCAGCAGGAAATTGTTAAAAGCAGAAAGCAGAAATCAACCTATTGTAAGCAGGAAAGAAAGATAGTGGAAAAATGAAAGCAGAGCTAGACTACTAATATACAGAAAATCCAAACAACCTTAGAACTTTTCAAGTTGGTCCCATGTAATGCTTCAAGTGAGAACCGTTAGTGTTGTAGGAAAACAATAGCTCCTGTAAATCTTTTAAAATGTAAGACTTAGTATCCAAGACAAAAGCAATTTTTAAGGGGCCCCGAAATAACACTTGAAATTTTGAGGTAATTAACAACCCTTTGATGTATATAATTAGATCATTAAGATAGATATGAATACTGATCAATTTGTCAAGAGTTATTTGCACAATTTTTTTAAAAGTGGTACCTACATCAGATAAGTCAGAAGGTTTACATTCATAAGTCAAGGTACCCAGATCAGTGATAAAGGTGGTTTTATACTTATCTTCCTATTTTACCTTGATTTGATTGTAACTGGGAAAAATATCAAGTAAGGGCATCATTTGCGACCCTGGGACTTGCTGAAAAATCATTTCTATGTTGGGGAGAGGAGAAAACTCATACACGATAGCCCGCTTAACTGCATGAAAATCAACGCAAAATCTTATGCGTTTGGTGGCTTTATGGACAGGAACCAAATTTGAAGCCCGTTTAGAATACTTGATTGGAAGGATGATACCAACCTTCAAGATTTTTCCCAATCCTTTTCGAATAGTTTCTTCCAGTGAAAGAGCGATAGGTCTTTGTTCTTGCCTAAATGGTTTCATGCCTTCCTTGATGATGATGGCATGTTGTATGAGACAAGGATCAAAACCACGAAGATACTCATAAGACCAAGAAAAAACATCTTGAAATTCACCAAGTAGCTTGGCAAACCTCATTTTCTCTTCATCATAACATTGGGAACCTATTTTAACATTCTTTGGAGCCTCAAGTGTCCCAGTGTTCAAGGATATGGTTTCACCCACCTTCCTTTTTGACTCCTCTTCTTTATGTTTCTCCTTATTTCCTACATCAATCGATGAAAATGAACTCTCAAGAGGAGTCAATCCCTTAGGAATCTTGTCATCTTCTATGGATATAATTTCATTGGGCTTAAGAGGTTCATTTTGAATGAAATCACAAATGCTCTCATCGTTAGGGAAAACCTGTTGAGATTCTATATTGTCAGGGATATGTGAACGATATAGACATTGAGAAGTACAATCAAGTCTGTGAGGCAAAAATTGTCAACTAGGAGAAGTTGCAAAGACAATTAACCGATCAGCCATTGAGTTTAACTCCATCTTAACATGAGTGATGTTGAAAGATAATAGGTTCGGGATAAGCGCCTAAACAGTTTGGGTATATCGTTTCATCAACTTTTTGCTAGGAGAGAATATCTTATGTACAAGGTTCACAACAAGCTCAGAATCTCCAAAAACTTAAAGGTGACCACAACCAAGATTATAGGTGTTTTCAATGCCTAATAATAAAGCTTCGAATTCAATGACATTGTTCGTACAAGCAAACTCCAACCTGTAAGACAAGTTATGAATTTTCCCTACAGGGGAAATCAAGATAATATCAGCTCCATTACCTTCATTAGAGCATGAACCATCAAAGTGCATGTGCCACATACCATCATCCAAATCGATTTGTTCCAAGGGAATGTTATCCTCTTCAACAAAGATGGAATACACTCCTAGGTCCTCTTCGATATAGTTTACATTAGGTTGTGGGAAACTCTTTATGTAAGGTGAAATCCTTCCCTCTCTAAGGACTATAATGTTTTTACCATTTCGAGGAACAGATAAATGTGTTCCTTCGAGTGAGAGGTATCCACCTGTTAAAGCTTTCCAGTCTCTTCTAAAGATGATTGAGTAATTTCTTACTGGCATATCAATTACTTGAATGCTAAGGGTTGTCCTTATTTAAGGGTGTGCGCACAAAACTAAGGTCACATATTTAATCTCACCTATGGTCTAAATTTTTTGTAGAATATTATAGGAGAGCATACTTCTTGTGTTTTCATTTGTACAAGACAATCCTAGCTCTTCCATAATAATCTTCGACATCACACTTGGGCCCGAATCGCCATCAATGAGGGAACAATGGGCGATCTTATCCATAATATTTATAGAAATATAAAAAGAGGGATTTTTTATAGGGTATCTAAAGTTATGTACACCTACTTTATTTACAGATGAATCCTCTTCCTTTACCTCTTCAAAGAGGTTGGATTAAATGAAAGCTTTTCCTTCCATGAATTGTTTTAGATGTATCTGTTGTTCAGGGACGACAACCATGTCTAGAAGGGTTGCATCTGCTTTGATGTTGGCCAACTGATTCAAGATATTGTACTTGGAAGAAGGGAGAGGAGAATTTGTTCCTTGACTGTCAGGAACCTTAGGAACCTGAACAGTAGCAGTGGGTGAGGATGAGCTCGGACTTGAAGAATTGCGGGGAGGGTCAAATTTTCCTTTGGGAGCATAAACTTTTTTCCTAGTATTGATGATCATCACATCTCGTGGATCTGTAAAATCCAGGACAACGATGGTAGATTCTGTTCTTTTACCAAATATATTATCTCTGGCACTCTTCCTTACCACACATGTGGGTTCCTCATGGTGTTCCTCGCAGAAGTTACACCAACTTCGAGGTAAGATAGCTTTAAGATGAAAATTATTTTCAATTGGATTTCTAAAGGGGGGTGCAGAAGAGGATGAAGCTCCAGGGGTGAGAGGGGAGCCATTTCCTTTTCGCTCATATGCTATCATACGATTATTCATATCTTGTACTAGTTGTAAGAGGGCAGACATGTTTGTCTGTTTAATCGATTCTCCATGTGGAAGACCTATTCTTTCAAGATGTTCTTCATACTCTAAACAAGTATGCAGAGCAGAATCGAGATTATCAATGGATTTTTCCTTGAGCTTATGACGATAGGGGGAAGGTAATGCATTGTAGTAATGCATGAAAGTGGATTGGTTCTGAGGTTGAATGAGTTCAGGTATTTTATTGTATAACTTAGTGAAACACAAGTTGAAGGACTTGATGGTTTCACCATCTTTATAGGCGATGTTATTGTATTCCCTTAACTTCTCGGTTGGTATTTTGGATTTCCCATAGGCGGACCTGAACCAATATATTAACTCCTCCCAAGTAGACAGAATCTGAGGAGGAAGTTCAAATAAATCGACCGCATCCTTTCCTTCCAAGGAATTGATGAATAAGCGCATACAAGTATCATTGTCATTGGCCCCTATGTTGTGACAAGCATTAGAAAAAGCCACCAGGTGTTCATTTATAGTGACAGTGTTATTTCCCGAAAACCTGGGAAGATGTTCTTTGAATTTAGGAAGTGGATGAGTAGTAGGTGTTAGGTTAAGAGGAGAGGACACATGCCATGGTGTGGTTGTGGAATCTTCTTCAAACTGAAAAAGCCCATACTTTTTAATGACTTTGGTGGGATTTGTGGTATATTGGACAGGGATATGGTGGCTATATAAGCTACCAATCATTGACAAAGATGGAGACTGAGAAGAGGAATCACTTCCAGTGCCACCAAAGCCACCACTAGATGCCATCTTGTGGATGATATGTGAGGGAAAGAAAGATGAGTTAGATGAAATAGACAAAGTTCTCCTTAGAGAACTTTGTTGGGTAGATAACACAACGTTCCTTCTTCCTATTTCAACAATATGATTAATTTAAGGTGATAAGCCTCTTCTTCTTCTAGAAACACGAGAGTCTAAGGACATGCAAGTAAGGCCAAAACTGAAGGAACAAGAAGGTTACTGTTGATTTCTAGATTGTCTATGTATAGCTTCCCAACGTTCCTGGGCACTAATATCTTGTTCAATGTCTGCCCATGAATGATTAAGCTCAACACGGGTATTGGCAGTGTCTAAAATGGTGTTAAACAGATTCAAGGCAATGCTGGTCTGATCTTGAAGACCGGGCTCAATATTGGGCTTCCTTGCAACAGGCACAGTCATTAAGAAACAAAACAGTCAAAGAATTAATATCAGAAAAAATAGATGTATTCAATGCTAATCAAGCATAAAAATTAACCAGAGAGATATTGAAGATCTCCCCAGTATGGTCGCCAAATAAATGTTGAGGAAAATATATGAAATGATCTTACTCAATCATTTTCAGATTTTGCTTGGCTAAAGAAAAATACACGGGAATATCACCCTATGTTTATAGCCATCAAAATTAATATCCTAACTCACAAGTATTGATTACAAGTGCTTAGGCTAGTCTTTTTATGAATAAAACCTTGCTGGAAAATTCATTATTTATATGATTTTCTAAATATAACAGTTGTTGAAATAAATGTAGAGACAAAAGTAAAGACACCAAGTCAATAATCAAGACAGATGAGACATAAAGCAATCCTTTATTTCATTCCAATTCATCAAAGGGTCATTCTCTTTATAAAATTTTGTTAAGAAGTTTTGGACCAAAGTCAAACTTAGACGTCCCGATGAAACATGCAAAAGGACATCTAACAGAAAATAAAAAAAACTGAACTCTAAAAGTTGGATCAGCTTGCCACAAATTGTTGCCCACTCGACTTTGCATAATAGCCTTTGTCAGTCATGAAAACCAATTCACAAATAGACAAGTCTACACAGACTATCAAAGATAGATCAACACCTTTGAAAAACAAGTGTCTAAGTGATGTAATTCAACTCTGAATCTTGTTGTCTACAATAAGACCTTGCTATCATAAAAAAGAATTAGGCTTGTGATAAATTAAGGAATGAATGAAAAATGAACTATCTCAACACAAACTCAAAGAGAAAACCTTAGTATGCTTCTCCTTCTATCCTCCTCTTGTTCCTCCCTTTCCCTTTGCCTTTAAGCAAATTAGAATTGGTTGAAGTAGTTGAACTACTTCATTAGTTAAGTTAACTAAAAACTCAACCAAATTTTTAGTTGGGGGGAAAAGTAATAAATCATAATAAGGGTTTTAAATAAATAATAACTAGTAGGTGGGACCCCTTACGACTCCCCTTTAGCTCTTAACAATTATAACATAACTAGTCAATTAAACAAAAACATTCCTCCTTGTGGCTCCCATCATCACATTCATATTTGACAATTTATCTCATTGATATTTGAAATTATTTTCAAAAATATATTACTCATATATCCAAAAAAAACATGTTGTCCAAAACTTCTAAAGTCAACTGTCATCAACCATAAATAAAATAAAATTTAAAATCCATATTTTCCACTCTGAGATGCAATCTTTCCCTTGTTGTTGCTGTCACATTTTGATCTCTCTGAATTTGCCTTTGGCTATGTTGAGCCTTTAGGCCTAATCTCGCTGATCACATGAGAACAATCGTCCCTCAAATGAATCCAGGAGGACACAGATTTATTAGAGCCATTGGAGGGTGAGGAAGGGGCAACAAGGGTTTTCCTTTGTGAGGGGCATGGTGGGCCTCGGTTTTCAACCTTTTTCTAGCATGGGAGGAATGAATTGGTGAGTGGACAGGGGAAACTTGGACAATCTGATTGATAGGAGTGGTAGCAGGTAAAGACAAATTGGGCTAGCCACGATGTTGGGAGACTCCCGGGTGGACAATCTCTTTCCATCTGTCATTCTCGGGAACCTTGGGTTGTAATGAGACATGAGGAGGCAAGAGAATACCATGGGATTGTGGAGCTTGGAAGGGAGGCCTTTCAGGCCTAGGTTGGAACATTCCTTGCCCAATCCAATTGAAAAACATAGCCTGAAATAGCTGGCCTAACTCTTGTGAGTCAGCATCAAAGTGAATGGAGAATCTTGGCCTTCTCGGGACCCTATTCCAATTACCTCTTCCTCGGTTACCTATGCCATGGGTACCTTAGCTAAAAAACCTCATTCCTGTATGCATGATTGATTAGCAAATAGTTCCTTTAACAACCATGCATGACAACTCCTTTTAAAATATGAAATAAATTTTGGCTCAACAACATATCAGACTCGTGCAATGCAATTCATACAAATTGTTTAACCGTTTTCAATGAGTAGGGGGTGAACAAAGGTTCTGGGCTATGTGAGGGGTTTGTATTGAGAAAAAAATGTTAAAATGAGGGGGAGAAGAATCATGGTTACTGCTCATAGAAAAAAAACAATCAACAATAATGTAAACCAAAGAACATGTCACTATAAACCATCCAAGAAATTGTGATTTCAAACTGTTACAATACATAATTCTCTTGACTGTAATTAAATTTTAGGAACAGGGAGTGAAAAATGAATATGGGAAGGTGAGGGGATTGTAATTAACGAAAAGTGAAATAATGGTATGGAGGAGAGTGGATACTATTCATAAAACTAATTAAGTAATCCATAAAACCATTCTATATCAAACGCAAAAGATCCAACACCAACTAAAAAATCACTATAATCAATTTAAACAACAATTGTGTATAATTCAATCAATTATGTGTATTAAATTGCTCATTGTTCACAATAGAATATTTAACATAGTGTCATCAAAACAAGACAATATGCCTTCCACAACAACTTGTAGAAGACTTTTGTTTCTTCTCTTTTGTCCCATTTAATATTTAAAGAAATTTCCAATTGAACACCCAGTCACTTGTTTCTACTATGTTCAACATTAAAACATCAACCCCTATCCATGAATTATTTACTCAATCAAACACAGACACAAAAATCATGCCCGATTTCATTTCTCTAAACAATTCAATAATCAAATTGCAATGAAATCATACTGTTATAAAACCCATGCCCATCTATGATGGTGTGACCAAACAATATCCCTAAACATATGCGGTGGGCAGCCAAGTTACGACTATCACGATTTTTAAATTGAAATACTCCCTATTAGCAATTAAAACACTGAGTAACAACAACCATCAATTCAACTCAAACATGATGTAGAAAGCCCACACATACCAACGCATCACACATGAAGCATCATTGTGACTTAATAAATTATAAACTAATGCTAAGTTGACAATTAAATAATATAAGAGACAGTGACTGTGTATTCAATCCCATTTATTAAATCAACCAATTAACCATGTTGAGCTATCAATTTGATTGTTATAATAACCAATGCATTGACTAAATACCAATAACCAAAACCACTGTCAACGTAATCAACAGAGATGAGCCAACAATCAACAATATACTGATAAGATATAACATGATCCATTTATTGAAACCGGGCTTTGAGTAATCAAGGGCTCGCTTTGTGGACCAACACAGGGAGACTGGAGTCGACCTCCAATAGTGGGTGATAACCTACAAGACCATACAATGGAAACACATGCCATACCACCAATAACTTCACAGACAGGGTGACAGTTCACGAGATAGGGGAGACTATGAACATAGGAGCCGAGGCTTCATTTTGGTCTGTAAAAACACTGAGAACACGTAGGGTATAACCCTCGTGGTCTACCCAATCAACCCAAAAAATGATGAGATAAAACAGAGCCAAGAAAAAGCACTCAACCTTAAGCAAGCCCCTTGGAATAATAGCCATCATAACCCACTTTGAAACCATCAATAGGATGAGCGAACCCATTCCCAGGTGAAAGGATACGCAGTGACACAAGGTGATTCAAACCCAACAACCCCATGATAGCAAAAATAGTAGGTATGGTGACAAGAAATGTGTGGAGACAACCAGCTAATATGGACCGAATGGAACCCTTCAACCAAACCAATAAGGATGACAAAGAGCCATCATGGATTTTAGCACTCAGAATGATCAATGAAACTGTGACTTCAACCATCATTGCAATGAAAACCACACAAACCATCCATTCCAGAGAAATATCACAAGTTTACACATTTTCCAGTCTTAAGAAAATCACAGACTCATACATCACTGAGCCAATACCTATTTCATAACCAGAGCGGGTTCATGGATGGCGAAAAATACATCCCTATTAACCAAAATCCTTAAAAACGCGAGCTTGGTCAAGCAGTTCTTCCTTTGCCTAAAAATTGGAGCTTAACCACAACAAACACAATTGAACAATAACCAAGCTAGGGTGACGACCAGTGGGAGATGTATGGAGTGACGTGCAATAAATGCACATCGCCTCCATCCTCTAGTCATTCAATTCCTTAGTACACACCAACCCACCATTCCATTAATTCATTCAATTAAACCACGCATTGAAACCAACATCCAAAATGTGCCACCCTATGTCATATTAACCATTGCCAACCATAATGCATATCACATGTTTTTCCATATAAGCCAATAAATCGTATATCCACTAACCTCGTTAGCTAGGACTAACAACAATACATTTAATTCAATGCATGTAGTGTAGCATAGTAGCATAGTAGCATAGTAGCATAGTTTAATTTCTTTTTTAGATTTTTCCATAGGTTTCTTTTCACTTGCTCTTATTTCATGTTACTAACATGTGTCTTATGCAGGTGTAACATGTAATAGATCATGGCAGTAAATAGCAATGTGATAACAGTGGATAAAATCCATTTATACAATATGGAATTTAGAGCTTGGAGCAATTAGAAACAACACATAATACACATTATCCATCTGCTATTATGTCACAAATAAAACCAAGATTTCATCAACCATGTAGAACCTTGTAAGCAATGTCGAACAACAGCATAAACATCAAATAAGAACTAGATCTGATTCTCCAATATACAAGGGGGTCCCACCTACTAGTATTATATATATCGTTAGCTTATAATAATAGGCTTTAGCAATACTTTGCGGGCAAAATCCTTGTTGCAATTTTAATCGTCAACAAGCAATTAAGAATTTTGGAACTAATCCTCTAGCAAAAAACATAAAAATTATCCAAACGCCAAAAACAGAGTGTATGTCTCAACAAATTTTTTTCTTAATCTTCTATTGAATAATTTAGAAAGAAAACAATTTGTAATAAGGAAAAACATATTACAAAAGAGACACTTCACCAAAAATATATGCCACAGGAATCCTGAAAAGCTTGTCTTTTATTACTGAAATTTGATTAAAGGGGCTCTATGAACTGCTTTACAATATTGGTCCTATGCTACTAATTGGTCTCAATCGACCCTTCATACTTCGAAATGGGAAGTATTTTTAAGTTATTTACAAAAGGATCGTGTCATAAATGGACATGATTTATTTTCTGACTGCATCTCTGATTACAATAATATAGAATTATCTCAGATCTCTGGTGCTGATTTAATTTTATAAAAATAAAATTTCGATGAAATAAAACTAAAACCAACTGCCAGATGACTTGGGGGATGGAGCTTATAGATGAATTACGTTTGGATCCTGGAACAACCTGTTGATTTGACGAGGTTGTCGATGATCTGATCCTTTGACTTCTGTTGCGTTGTCGATCTTTTGTTGCTGACAGTGGCTATTTCTGTTGATTTTTAACTTCTAGACGTGTTCATGTTTTTGACATCCAGAACGGGATCGTAATTACCTCCACGAACCATGTTACTGTTCCTTAAACTTCGAAATTTGTCTCTCTGAATAACTGTTCTAGGAGAAAGGATTACTGCTGATGGTGGGTGATGAAGATTTCCATCTTAGCTCAGTGCGACTCATTATGAGACAGTCGACAGTCAACGGTCATGTGGTGAAATGTGATTGGTTAATGAATATGATGACATGGGGATGAGTATCCAATAGGTTGATGGGGAGTGTGGGCAGAAAGGGGGACGGTAATGGAATTGAATGGGAAAGTGTTGGGTAGTGAGAGGAGAATAAGATGCAGAGAGGTGACAAGCTAGAGGCTGGAGGATGAATGGGAGCATGAGTGGAGGTGACATGTAGGCGAGAGGTGATGGGTGGCGTGTGGTGAGAGGAGACGAGAGTGTGGAGGAGAGAAGTATGAGCAGGTGGGAATGGTGTGCAGTAGTGTGAGTAGAGGACAGGTGTTGAGTAGGGAGAGTGTTACACATGATTTTGGTAACTCTGGTGATGTCTCTACAAGTGATGTAGTCAGGCTCCCACAAGGACTTTTTGCCTGAGAAAAGTGACTGTTGTCTTCTTCCAAAAAACACATTTTTAAGATGAGTTCGCAGGCTGCCTATATTACAGGGTGTGAAAATCCTTCATTCTCGTAGGCAACCCAAACTTAGGGTGCCAACTGTTCGTAGTCTGCTCTATAGGTAGGGTGCAAACCTGTTTCAAAGCTTGGAAAAGAGAAGAGGTCACAAAGGTTCTAGAGGGGAATCTTCTAGAAAATGAGTTGGCATTTGCATGGTTGGCATCCTACTGACTTCTTAGATTTAGTGGGATCATCCTGATCCATTTAACCATATCTCCTTCTCCTATATATTGAAAGGTTTTTCATGGAAAATGTTAAGCAAGATTGAATGAAGAATTGGTGAAAGAATTGTGTGAATAAATCTGCTTGGAAAGAAGCTTGAAGACTCCATTTGGTCTATCAAGTTGTACTGGATCTTCTTCATGAAAACGTAGATCAAGTGTGTGTGTTGGAACCAAGGGTCACTGAAAGGAAGCTTGCGACATCAAGGCGATCTGGTGGTATCTTCTACTTTCATTTAATATAATACAGCGGCATGTCCCTTTCCCATAAAATCACTCTTATTTTATTGCATAACTCCTTGATCATATGCATAAGTTGAAATTGAATACACTTTGCTATCTTCACTTTGGTTGGTTTGTGTTGTCTTGGACCTGATTTGACAAGAGCACCGGAGCGAAGCAGGAACAACAGAGACCTAAGGAAGTGATATAAAGGTATGTCATTCATTCCTCCTTAGTAATAGATTCAATGACTGCAACTTAGAGAAAGAGTCATGTCATGTCCTGTTTTTTTCTAGATCTAGGTGGATCTAGGGAGATCTCTTAGTGTCTGCACCTACCGATTTATACGATAACAAAATTGGTGACTCCACTGGGGATACAACCCATCTTGGTGGTTTTTACCTGGCCATTTACTCTTGACCTACCCTTTTTTCATTCCCAAACAATCTCTGAGTCTTGAGGAGATCCTCACAGACTCCCTGAATCCAGAAGTTCCCTCAAAAGTTCTGCCATTTTTCCAAAATTTGCTTGATTACAGACCTTCTCACACTGCACCTCTCTGTAGTCTGCAAGAATCACTGAAGTTCACGCCCTAGTGTTTAGTTCAGTGCAAACTTCTCGCAACCTGCCTGTGTCTAGCCTACGAGAATCCTTAATTCTCGCACTGTACCCCACTGTCAGACTGCAAAACTCACTTGTAAAAATTTTGGATTAAGTCTGTTGTGTCTTCAGATGCCCAGATTGGTTGGTGTGTCTGGAAAGAACTTCTATGGCCAATGATTGAATGTTTCTTGACTTCAAATCTTGCGAATGATTAGTTTTCGGAAATTGAATGCTCTTCTTGATAATTTTTTCTCAATTTTTACCTCTTGACCTTTTCTTAACAAGGGTATAATCTCTGATTCTCAAATCCGAGTGCTTGTTTGGTTGGGAGCCTTTGATTGTCTTAAAAGTTGAGATTAATTGTCCTTTTCAATTGCTTATTACTTGGAAAATTGTTACCCATGTGAATTTGAAGAGACTGGTCTTGTTAGTTTGTTATTTTTATCTTCATTGAAAGATCGATTTGAGTGTTTGTTGTGTATTTCTTTTTCATTGGTTGCTTACTTTTTCTTAGTTCCATCCTTGTTGCTTGGTTTCTAATAAAAAATGAAAGACATTTTCTTTTTTTTAAGCAACCTTTTATTCGAAAAATATGGGCATTCAAGTATTGAAAGACAATGAATAGGGAATTTGCATTGTTCATGATTGTTTTATATTACATTTCAGAGAAGATCATACATCGTAGTTCACATTGTTCTAGAAAACTCCTCTTTCCCTCCTGTAAATAGGATTCATCGAACAAAATTTGTATCATTCATCCCTATTTATGCATTGTTGGGTCAGAGTCTCACACAACATCGGTTTCATTTCCGTCTCATTTTTGCGTAACAACAGTCGTTAATAATATTGCGCAACTTTAAAATTCAACTAGTAACTTTTTCTAGGGCTCTTTTACACCAACATTAGCTAGGCTAGAGATTTGGAATAGGCAGTGAGACACACTCTCCAAAGCACAAAACACACAATATTATCTTGTGATNAGAGTTACTCACCCTTCTTTGTTGATATCAATGTATAGATTGCACGTATTACAGGGGTCACTTGAAGGTATACCTACAATGATGAGTGGAAGCCTCTCAAGCTGATTTCGGGCTAGATACCCTGCCCTTGTGTGTGGATCAGACTGTCGACTGTTCCCCCAGGCATCATTGTTGTTGGTGGTAACCTTAGTAGCCTATGTTCTTAGGGTCTTACACAAGGTGACTGTGAAGGGGTGAGTCTTCACGGTACCTGGAATCGACGTTGGCCAGACTCACTCGGGCTCCTTGGAGGGTATACCCATGATTGTGTGTGGGAGCTTGCACCAGGGTGTAAGTCCGTTAAGCAGGTCATCAACGTAACTTTTTCACCCTGGCCTAGCCCCTTCTTGTCTCATCGTCGCGACGTTGGATTTCATCACCAACTAGTGACTTCGGAATTAGAAGGTCTTGTTTGCTTGGTTTTGCTTCCTAGATTTGATTAGTGCGTGTTGTTTGTTTACCCAAGTTGGCCATAGAATTTCTTTCGTAAGATTCTAACTCGATCACAATTGACCCTCCACGCCGTTCACGTCGTTCACATAGAATGCAAGGCCTACCCCTGGAAGATCTGGAAGGTTCTCAACCCTTTCCTACCAACTCACCAGACGACTCTCCTCAACAAGGTGAAGTTCAAGACGTTGCCACTCCACAAGTGGAAAGAACTAACTCTTTAGAACAGTTCCGAATTACCAATTCTCGAGAGGACTTCCGACTTCCTCCCACCTACGAGAGACATATTGTTCGAGTGAATTCTTTCGGAGATATAGTTGTTCAGTCTTCTGGATTACCAACTGGAACTTTCATAGGACTTGAGGGTCAAGATCCTTTTTGGACTACTAGTGTTTTTAGACGGGATCTCTTTGGCTCAGGGGTAGGCATTGATATCACTGTCACACCTGAGCTACCCGAAACATCTGATCCAAAAGAAATACCTTTTACTAATGCCTATTATTTTCCTGGTACAGACGCTCTGCCAGCTAACCACATCTTGACTATCCATCTACAAATGGTCCATTACACAATGGTCCCAGATACTATGAATCCTCACACCAGGATTACAATGGCTAGCCAAACCCCCATTGGCACATCGCTTTCACCCAGATTCACCCCAACACTTCCACTCAAATATCATGCATTGAATGCTTCTATTCCCGCTCCTACACAAATCTCATCCGGGACTCCTGGCGTTTCTACTCCTTCTGGGCACCATCTCGTTCCCGGTTTCATTCTGACACTTCCTTGACCCCCTTTCAAAGGATCTCTTCCATCCTCTATCGGAGGCACCGGCCCTAGTGGCACCATCCTGTCTTTCACACCTAATTACCAGATTCCTATAGGTGGACAATTTCACCAAGGAGGCCAAACCCAATCCCCTTTTGTAGGACAAATCCCAATTGGGACGCAACCCCCGATTGGAGGGAAACCCCCACTGACCCCGCCCTATGGACAAAACGTACCTCCATCCTTGGTCCAGTATTGGAATTATCTTATTCAACATAATCCTCCCTCGACTGGGGGGCAACAGGCTCAAGCTAGCTCCTTCATACCCCCTAGTACAGGCCAACCATATCCAGGCACGTCCAATCCTATTTGGGGTTCGAATGCTCAACCCCACACCCCTGTTCAAGGGTACAACCCTATGAATTACTTGCCTCCACACCAACAACCGAATCTGCCCGGATCTTCGCATTATATGCAAACCACTTATGGTCCCACTCGTCTACCGATGGGACTCCCTCCCCAAAGTCACCAGTACCCACATGTGAATAGACAGTTACCCTTCTTAGACACCCTGGACCTCCCTGATATGTCGAGGATTTTAAATGATCCGATCCGTCACTCTCCTCAATGGCCCTCCATACCGACCAAACTACCATCCGACATCCCTAAATTCGATGGTAAATAGGGAGAGGACCCGAACAATCATGTAATGACTTTTCACCTTTGGTGCTCATCCAACTCCTTGATGGATGACTCTATTCGTTTACACCTTTTTCAGCGGACCCTCACAGGTTCCGCCACGAAGTGGTATATAGAATTACCATGAGGCTTCTTCGTCGACTTCAACACCCTTACTATGGCTTTCCTCACCCACTACTAGTTACCGATCCGCTACGAAATGAGAACCGTAATTTTGATTTCTTTCAAACAAACCAAAGCCACTCATATCTCTGATCACATTCATGACTGGCGATGGAGATGACGTCTCATCGAACTTGAACTTCCCTATCGGTTGCTAGCAGAGTGGTTCACGAAATCAATCGTGAACGACATCGCTCATGACATCGCCATGGGTGGAGTTGTCACAAAAGAATAGACAATCAGTTGTGCTCAATGCCTCAACCTCGTTTACTCCCAAACAGGTAATCTTTACAACTTACTCCCTGACGCACCTCGTCCTTCTACTTCTTCTACTTCAACTACTCCTGCTACTTCTCATGCAGCTAACAGAGTGATTGGCACTTTCCATGCCCAACCTCATTCCGTCCAAACCTCTAGAAACAACCCCAAATCCATTTATTCTAATGTTCAAAATGATCTGTCTCCTACCCCTCCCACCGACAAGACTTCTGAGGAAAACTATGTTCAATCTACCCTCGCCGGCAAAAATAAATCCAAAAAAGGAAAGGGTAAGAGCAAGGAGGATAAAAATAATCTGCAAACTGAGAAAACCAAAACACCAACTGTTGATGATAGGGATAAGCGCAAACCTCGATACCCTTGTCTTATCTATGGTGATGATCACTACACTAAGGATTGTCCACGACGAGCTGAGGTTACTAAGTTCCTTCAAGGGACCTCGAAACCCCCCACTCTGGTCGTGTTGTCACAACCCTTCCCTTCTCAACAACAGGACCAATTGGTCATTCATGACCAACCTTCCCCCTCCAATACATCCTATGTCTTAATGTGTATAGGTGATTCAAAGAAGAATGACATCACACTTACCACTCGAGCCAAAGATTATTCTTCCTCCAAAGAGAAGGTTGATGCAATACCTCCTTCGTTGGTCCAACCATCTCCCACCACCAACGGTCCTCTTCATCTCGAATGACCGAGCCTAGATACATTCATTCACCCTCCTCCAAAGGGTGTTGTTCGAAAATCGGCCTTCAATCCTCATGCACGTGCTGCCCAGAACTATAGTATTGTCGAAGATCTGGTCCAAGCACCGTCCGCGATGTCAGCCCTCGAAGTCCTTCAGAGTTGTCTTATACAACAGAAGGCACTGTTGAAAGCTATTGGTGGAATCGACCCTACGGATACAAATTTAATAATTTTTGACTTGGAAGATCACATTCCAAGGTTACTCCCTTAACTCGCATTCCAAATACAAGTTATTGTCTCTGACAAAAACATTTGTAGAACAATTATTGATGAGGTTGCCTCAACGTGTGTCATGTCTATTACCTGCTAGAAAGCCATCGACTCTCCTCCTTTGACTGAATCCCACAATATGCTCAAAGCCTTCAATGGCTCAGGTTTTAAGCCTTATGGTGTCCTCCCTTCGTTGCCTATTACGTTAGAAGGAAAAACGGTCAACATTGAAGTGGAGGTCTTTGACGCTCCTCTCTGTTACAACCTCCTACTTGGCCATAGCTGGATTGATTCCATGCATGCAGTTGTGTCCACTCTTTTCCGTGTCATGCGTTTCCCACATCAAGGAAAAGTAGTCACCGTAGACCAATTGGCCTTCTTTCACTCTGATGCACGTACCAACAACGTACCTTTCATTGCAAAAACCCCCCTGGATATGAGAACGTCAATGTGGGTCTTCTTAAAGATTCCTCTTTGATGGTTACTTTTCCCATTCCACCACCCGATGTTCCACATCTGTTTGTCGCCTCAATCAACATGATCTCCACCTCTGTTAACGGAACCCCTACACCTTACGACCCGTGGATGGTACCCAACCCCGACGATCATCTTCGTTATGGAAACAAAATGCCTTTGAGTCCGGTCGAATCCGCTTATCAAGCCATTCAATAGGCAACCCCTTCTACCCCCTCTCTTGGTGCTTTATCTTCGGATCCATTCCGCGTCATTTTTCCTACAGAAAAGATGATTATGTCTGTTATGTCTGTGGAAGATGCCCCTTGGGACGATGGACATCATCGTTCCATCCTCTTCCTGGAACAACGCACCATCGAGGGTTACCAACGACTCTCGACCTCGTCGACCGTTGTCATCATTTCTACCGTTCCCAAGTCTACACGCGATATGTTCTACGAAGGGAACTTAAGTAATATCTCACCCACCATCCCCCTCGACATATCCATAAAACCTAGAGTTGTCGAAAATGTGCATATCGGAGCCTCATGTTCCCATGATGAAGTTGTCACCTACAAGTCTCTTTTCGAAGAATTTTGTGATGTCTTCGCATGGAGCTATGAAGAAATGCTGGGGATTGACCTTGACATTGTGGTACATGAGATTAAGACATACCTGGGCGCTAAACCCGTCCGGCAATGACTTCGTTCAGTCCACCCACGTAAAACAACCGCTATCAAGCTTGAAGTTGAGAAACTTCTCAAAGCTAGCTTTATTTACCCTGTGGCTCTAACTGACTGGGTTTCCAATCTTGTTTTGATTGACAAGAAACAAGGCACAATCCATGTGTGCGTTGATTATAGGGACATTAACAAAGCTTGTCCTAAAGACAACTTTCCTATCCTCTTCGTTGACCAGATCGTCGACGATTGTGCCGGAAGTGAAATATTCTCTCTGATGGATGGTTTCTCCAGATATAATCAAATCAATATCGTACCCGCAGACCAACACAAGACCGCTTTTATTTATCCTTGGGGCACTTTTGCCTACCGAAAACTTCCATTCGGTTTAAAGAACGCCGATGCAACTTTTCAACATGCTATGTCTTACGCCTTTCATGATATAAAGCACATAATGCAACCATATCTCGATGAATTACCCGCTCATTTCATGCGCCATGTAGATCATCCAATACACCTCTGTGCCATTTTCCTTCGATGTCGGTTTTACCACATAGGCTTGAATCCCCACAAATGTGTTTTTTGCGTAGAATCTGGCCGACTTCTAGGCTTTATTGTTTCACATCAAGGGATCAGGGTAGATCCGTTGAAGTTCAAGGCAATTCTCAAGCTCCCTCCTCCTTCCTCACTTCACTAGTTACAAAGTTTGCAAGGGAAGGCAAACTTTTTCCGTCGTTTCATCCCGAACTATGTTGAGCTAACTCTTGGATTTACGCAACTACTCAAGAAAGGTTCTGAGTTCGAATGGGATACCACTGCCAACAAAGCTTTCGAAGCTTTGAAACTGTCTTTGACACGTACCCCACTACTCTTCCCACCTGATTACAGTCGGGATTATTTCCTTTACCTCGCATCCTCAGACTATACCATCGCTATGGTTCTCATCCAGGAGGATGATTCTCATGATGAACATGTCATCTATTACTTGAGTCGGAGTATCACGACTACCGAAACCAAGTATTTACATGTTGAAAAAATGGCCTTGGCAGTCGTCCATGCTGTTCAATTTTTCCGGCACTATATCCTTTCTCGCAAGACTACGGTAATTTCTAACTGCAACCCTATGTAGCACATTCTTACACACCAATTGCTAGGGGGGAAATACTCCAAATGGATCGTAATGCTCCAGGAGTTTGACTTAGAATTCGAACACGCTAAGTCCAAGAAATCCTTGGTGTTTGTCGAGTTGATATGCGACCTTCCCTGCTCTGAGACGGAAAATGTAGCAGACAATTCATTACCCGATGAATCCCTTTTCCTGATTAGTTCCGATGACCTTTGGTACAGAGATATCATCATATATCTCCATACCCAGACTTTCCGGCCCAATTTGTCTAGCACTGACCGTATCGAATACGCTACCAAGCCCGTCAGTAAATTATCCTCGGTGATACTCTTTATCGTCGTGGGATTGACTCTATTCTTCAACACTGCCTCACATTTGACGAAGCCGAGAAAGCCCTAAATGATTGCCATTCGGGATCCTGTGGTGGTCACATGTCTGGGTATGCTACTGCCCAGAAGATCTTACGAGCGGGGTATTTTTGGCCTTCTTTATTCAGCGATTGTATAATGGTCATCCAAAAATGCCACACTTACCAAACATACAACAATGAAATACGATCACACCCTGCTCCTCTACACCCTGTGGTCTCCGTTGGTCCTTTTGAGAAATGGGGTATTGATTAAATGACATGTCACCCTCACTTGGCCTGGGGGCATGGATACATTATTGTAGCTGTAGATTATTTTACGAAATGGGCTGAGGCGATGCCAACATTCGACAATACCGGAAGGACTGCAACATTATTTATATTCAATCACATCATTGCTCGGTTTGGTGTTCCTCAAGCTATCGTTACTGACCATAGTAGCCACTTTAGAAACTTCATGATGTCCGAACTCACTGAAAAGTTGGGTCTTCGCCATGAAAACTCAACACCCTATTACCCACAAGCCAACGACCAAGTTGAAGCAATAAACAAAATCCTCATTACCATGCTTCAACGAATGATAGGGATTCACAAAATGAGTTGGCACACAATGTTGTTTTCAACATTGTAGGATTACCGGACATCCGTTAAGTCTGCTATCGGGTTTACACCATTCCAGTTAGTCTATGGCCTAGAAGACATTTTTTCGATTGAATGTGAGATACCCTCCCTAAAAATAGTCGTCGAACTTCTCCCAAACACTTCTGCCAAAGAAGAACGTCTGTTGTATCTCATGCAATTAGATGAAACCCGTCGCGATGCCACCCTAGTTATAGAAGCCCAGAAGAAACGCGTCAAAGCCCAATACGACAAACATGTCAAGCCACGCGTTTTCTCCGAAGGTGATCTGGTTCTCCTTTACGAACAAGATCAGGATATGCTAGGAGCTGGAAAATTTGAAGATATGTGGCGAGGTCCTTATATCGTAAGACGAGTTTTGGAGAAATGAGCTTACATGGTATCCCTTTGAGTGAACCCAGAAATGGGTTGTACTTAAATAAGTACTATGCTTAAGATCACTTGTGCATGAGTGCTTGTATTTTATTGTATCATACTTTTTGTGTGTTACTTTAGTATGCTTTTTCGTTATTTTGTCTCTTCCCTCGACTGCTTATCTTGCATTTTGCTTGGTTTCCAAATGTTAGAGTCTTTTCCACCCCACATTGGCTTCGTCGATGGCACTAGCCATAGTACTCAGAACCTTGCTTCTGCTGCATGGGCAATTTACACACCTACAAACAAACTTATCAGTCTACGAGGTGTGTGCCTTGGTCGTGTGACCAATAATATTGTAGAATATAGCACCATCATCGAATTGTTGATTGATGCTATTTCGCTTGATATCCGCCACCTGGTTATACGACTCGATTTGTAGCTAGTAGTACTACAATTAAGTAACGTCTATGCTATCCTAATTCCTACTTTATTACGGGTATATTTACGAATTAGCCTCTTGGAACGTTATTTTGATTATATTGAATATCATCACATTCCTAGATGTCTAAATACATTGACTGATGCATTAGCTAACTATGTGTTAGACAGACATTTGGGACATTTATAAACCAATCACACATTACATGTATAACACAACACAAAATAAGCCGGTAGAAGCTGTATATATGTATATAACGATCAAAAGAATTTACAAAAAGTTTCTATCCAAGGATCAAAATCTCAAAATACGAAGCCCATAGATTCTACAAAATAGTGTCACGGATGACGCTCACAATAACACACAACTGCTCGGGCTACCCTATGAAGCAGTCGACTGATAGACTCGGACGCGCCCATGGTATGACACTGGTAACATCTCAGGATCTCCCCAATAGCAATATATAGGACATCCGCGATCAACCCCTCTAAGTTCTATTCCACTGCCTCGTAGTCTTTGGCATCCCATCTCGCCACTGGAGCCGCTTCTCCTCGCCTTTGAATGGGAGACGTTCCTGGAGGTCGATACGGCCCCACATCTGTGTCATCAAAAAGAAATTTTTGGATTAGTTCTTGGATAAACATAAAAACATTTCATATGATAAAAACATTTAAAAAGAACAAAATGTGTACTTCTTACCTAAGTCACCCCACTGAACATCCTCGGGCAGGGCCAAATTCGGATCCCCTCGGAAATCCAAACCAACATATGTGTAGTCGTCAATCATCAGCATCTGGTGCCTCAACCAGTCAAAAAATGAATCATTATACTTTATTATAGGCCCTGCTATGTGTCGAGCCATGAGGTTACACCACCTTAGCATCCTCGGATCCTGTGGGGCTGGTAAACCCCAATCAACCTATAGTCGCAGCAGTGGGACCCTCTCGAGGAAAAATGACACCAAAAGTGACCCATACCCAAACTGCTTCAGGTCACCGTTTCTGCACTTCGTCAATTGTCTCTTTATACTGCGGAGAACTGCATCCGACCAGTTGAAAACCCGAGGCTCTGTGCACTCTATGCCGTATTGGAAACAACTCTGGAGAGCCATGTGCGGAGCTGCGCTCCCAACCATGCGTGCAATGGTAAACAAGATGGTCTGTAGGTTCAGATCTTGGAACCCATAAATGAAAATATTACCCTTTCTTCTCTCTTCCTTGGGAACACAATATTGGCGACAATACTCGCTCAGAGGGAGTCTGTTGCCTCTACCTCCGGTCAAAGTAGCATTGTATCCACGCCGTGACAACCCCACTAGAAAATAGATATCCTCGATATCTAGTGTCAGCGTATGGACTCCCACGTGAAATAACTGTTGGTCCACGTCCCACATGTGGACCATGTATTCCAACAACCTGAGTTGGGCTCTCATGCCCAGAATCCTAAAAAATTTCAAGAGCCCACAGTCTCGGAGGGCAGCATCTGTACCCAGTTCATTCCCGACAATGGAATCATCCTCTTCATGTTCTCTTTCTCTCCATTCCAACATCATGATGGTCAAACACCTACAAAAGAGCCATGAGAGGGGAGTCAACGACTTGTTTTAAACTCTTGCATAATTTTTATTGAGCAAAACCTCACTTTAAAATCCATTTTTCGGCCCCCGCAGGTGGACCTTTTGCACAGTGCGAGATTCTCGCAGGTCCCGCATGGCCCACCTGCGAGAATTCTTGGGCGCATGTTCCGACCCTAAAATGGACTCAAAACCCAAAAAATTGCCAATAAAAATAAAAAATAAACCATGGAAAAGTTAAAGAATCAAGAGATTACCTCGTTGGCTGAAACCGTTCGCCGAATGATCGCTTGTGCCTCCCGCAATTAAGCAAATAAATTTGGGGGAAAATGAGATATGTTGGACAAGTTTTTGGGCAAAGTAACAATGAAATGGTAAAAATGGTAAAAAGTCCTTTTCACCCATATTTATTCACTTTTTACTATTTTTTATTGATTTTTTATATTATTTTCATTGCTTTGTTTATAAAACCTAATACCCTAATAGCCTTGTGAGTGTGGTTTTTTGCAGATATAGCAACTTTGAAGTCCGAACGAGGGGTTGCGGGTGTTTTTTCTTTTTGTCACATGTACGACTACTTTTTTAGGGTTTTTTAGAAAAAACCTCGAGCTCAGTCTTCGTAAGTTCTCGCGCTCGAAAATATATGAGAACGTAACCGAGTATAATTTTTCTTGTCTTTTCAAACTCGTCATGGTAACACGAAAACGATGACCGTAAAGGAGTATCCTTTAAGCTCTTTTCACGCTCCATAAAAACGAAAAGATTGCCGAGCGATCTTGTTCTTTTCACGCTCGTTAAAGTATTTGAAGAAAACGTTCGACGGGAGATAGTTTATCACTTTTTCGGTCTCATCGAACTCTTTTACGAAAAAGGAATTGGGAGATTTCTATTTAAGTGTTTTTCAGACTCTCAAAACATGAAAAACCCCCAAGTTTTCTATCCTTGGACTCGTTAAACAAACATCGAAAGACCCGCAATGGGACCGAACCACTCCTTCCTAGGGTTCATTAAATATACTCCGAGGGACTCATCTGAAGGATGAGCTTACATCAACAAGCATATGTTATCCTCCTCAAGATTGTGTAAAAATAAAGAGGTACTCGCCAGAAATGGTGGGGGAAATTTTGGGAAAGGGATGTGTTTTCGTATTCATATTAATGGCAATAAGCGTCACTCTTGAACATGACACTCCCTATTCGTCATTTGAATCCGGGTTGGGAAATCCATTTGTCTCTCGTTCGACTTGTTACAAGGTCATATCTTGGGTCGTCTTTGAGTCAGTGCTGCCAAGTCTTTGGTCAGGTCGTTCATATGTTCAAGAGAAGTTCACACGAGCCCTCTATTGAGTCGGCCATCTGTAGTTGTCCATTCTTACTATGTCGGCCTTCCCTGTGTCTGTTTCAACCCGTATTCATACTTTGTTTCACCCTCAAAATATGTTACTTATTTCATGTCATTGATGGGGGATACATCAAGGCCCTCCTGTGATGAGTCTTGTTCCGTCAACTCCAACTCATTATCCGGAAATGAGACATAGAAATCATTTGGTACCTTGGAACCTGCATTCCTTAATGGCAGNCGACTTTAGCTCATTCATTCGCATTCGTTCGTATTGTACTTCGATACCTTGGGAGTCATTGACATCAATGGTGGTTTCCCTCGCACTTGTTAATGGTTTTCATCAATGACCAGTAATCAAGTGGTTTCTACCATGTTCGACTTCAGCACATGTAATCGCATGGCTAGATTCGTACTTTCAGGTGACGGGATTGAAGACCCTGGGTCTCATATTTTTTATCCAGGCTACGATGGAGTATGTATGATTTGTATCAACACATAGATCCACTTTGTATGTCACGTGGCTATGTCATTATTCAAGTCCTCTCACATAGATCCAAAGTGTATTCCTGGTGGCTATGTAGCATTTTGACAACATGGATCCACGGTGTATGATTGGTGTCCATGACCTACGTTTATGATTCCATTCATTTGTGATCTGAGCATGGGAATGCCTACCTCAGAACTGGTATTATATTATGTATATGCTTGGTTGTTTACAGGTTTCCGATTAGGTGCGCTCCTTGTTTCTGACACACACACGCATTTTACAAAGTATTTCAACTGTCACAAGTTTCGGCCACATACTTTGGGGGGCATTCTATTACACATGATTTTGATCACTCTGGTGATGTCTCTACAAGTGATGTAGTCAGGCTCCCACAATGACTTTTTTCCTGAGAAAAGTGACTGTTGTCTTCTTCCAAAAAACACATTTTTAAGATGAGTTCACAAGCTGCCTAAATTACAGGGTGAAAAAATCCTTCATTCTCACAGGCAACCCAAACTTAGGGTGCGAACTGTTCGCAGTCTGCTCTATAGGTAGGGTGCGAACCTGTTTCAAAGCTTGGAAAAGAGAAGAGGTCACGAAGGTTCTAGAGGGGAATCTTCTAGAAAATGAGTTGGCATTCACATGGTTGGCATCCTACTGACTTATCAGATTTAGTGGGATCATCATCATCCATTTATCCATCTCTCCTTCTCCTATATATTGAAAGGTTTCTCATGGAAAAGGTTAAGCAAGATTGAATGAAGAATTGGTGAAAGAATTGTGTGAATAAATCTGCTTGGATAGAAGCTTGAAGAATCCATTTGGTCTATCAAGTTGTAACGGTTCTTCTTCATGCAAACGTAGAGCAAGTGTGTGTGTTGGAACCAAGGGTCACTGAAAGGAATCTTGCGGCATCAAGGCAATCTGTTTGTATCTTCTACTTTCATTTAATATAATACATCGACATGTCCCTTTCCCACAAAATCACTCTTATTTTATTGCATAACTCCTTGATCATATGCATAAGTTGACATTGAATACACTTTGCTATCTTCACTTTGGTTGGTTGGTGTTGTCTTGGACCTGATTTCACAAGAGCACCGGAGCGAAGTGGGAACAATAGAGACCTAAGGAAGCGATATAAAGGTATGTCACTCATTCCTCCTTAGTAGTAGATTCAATGACTACAACTTAGAGAAAGAGTCATGTCCTATCCTGTTTTGTTCTAGATCCAAGTGGATCTAGGGAGATCTGTTAGTGTACGCACCTACCGATTTATCCGATAACAGAGAGTGGCGGTATTGGATGAGTGGTTGGGCAGTTTCCTAGAGGGGGGGTAGGTGGTAAGTGGAATTGAGCGGGGGGGTCCGGTAAGATGCGAGGATGACACGTTGCGCAGGGCCCGCACTGGGAAAACCACTTTTCCTGGACCCCCCCCCAACCGTTAAAGGCAGAAAGTTCGAGGGGATGTGGAATTGGTTATGAGCCATTGATCTGAGCGCGATGAGGGTCGTCGATAATATTTGAGCGTGAATTACCCACTATATGACAAAGTGTCAAGTCCGCTAAAGACTTAGGATAAAAAATATGTGATGGGTAAAGCGTTGACCCCCTTTTTGCCAATTTCACATTATAATTTCATATCCCTATGTTAAATACCCACATTTGATTGATTAAGGGTGCATTTTAACTGTGAAGACCCTGTTGATGTTCCCTCTCCTTTTACCTTGGGGAAATTATTTGCAGGATGGATTATCATTTACCACACAATATCACTGACAGAAGAAAATCACAATCATCATCTGATCCTATGAAATATATTGTTATAATAGTGGCTCCACTTGGGGATGGTGCTCTCCTTGTGAGGTGCCAACAACACCATAGGCTAGGTAGCCTTGTTCATTAAACTAATCCAAAACCTGTAACTTGTTCTGTCTAAAATCTTTTGTGGCTGAACTTCAAACATAAATCTAATCTGTGTACTGCATCCAGTTCACTCTGAAATATGAGTTGTACTTTAAAACCGAAAATTGAAACCAAGTTGAAAACGAAACTGAAATGTAATGAAAAAGATGCTTTCCCAACAAACTTATTTGCAAACCTACCTACCCTAATATGATGAAATTACTGCTCAATCAGGTAATAGAAAA
Organism: Picea sitchensis; assembly: GCA_010110895.2. Lineage (NCBI taxonomy): Eukaryota > Viridiplantae > Streptophyta > Pinopsida > Pinales > Pinaceae > Picea > Picea sitchensis. The sequence continues at coordinate 50,379 of SNQJ01S0034386.1, read as the reverse complement.
ATGCCAATGAAGCTAATCCAACAGTTGATCTAATAATTATGTTCTTTCACTGTTTTTAACTAGCATCAGGGATAGAACTTGCATAGATATTAGGAAATGATTTCCAACTTGATCATCATAACCTAAAGCTTTGGAACCATAAAAAACAAACGATGCAGTGGGAAACGTTTCAAATTCTGAAGTGAGAAACTCCTCCATATAGGTAGCTATAAGATCATGATAAACATGACCTATTTCTTGGTGTTCAGAATATTCAGCAGACTCAAGGTCATTATTGGGTATTTCACATTTTCCATCTATATCATTATGTAAATTCTAATTTGACTGCAGATTTTCTGATGCACTTTGAAAAGAGGCTCTTGCTAAACCAAACCATGAAACTGATTGCCTAATCATGTCTAAATCATAACTGCTTTTAAGTCCATAACTGGAAAATGAAACATGACTTTGTCTACACAGATTATCCAACACATCAGCTATTGGGTCTTGTAGGAACTGAGATGTTTGTTGCATTGGTTCCAATGAAAGTTCTTGATCTTCTATGTGTTTATCCTTTACAAATACTCAAGATTCTTCTTCAAAAATTGAAATGAATTAAAGCTTAATGGTACATAGTTATAATGTATTAATTCATCTTCCGTTTGAACATCAATGTAATATAGGGGCTGCAACATTGGAGCAAGAACAACTTCCATGTCATCTATGACATCCTCAACATATTTATCATAACATTCTCCATATCTATTATTGACAATTTGTTTATAATTTTCTCTCAGAAATTGAAATGAAGAGAAACATAAGGGCAAATATTTTTCCCTTACTCTGAGATTTTCTGCATTTTCCTCATTTCTGTCATAATCAATATGCACAGGTTGATTGTCATATTTGAATTGTAACTGATCTTCTTCCTGCTAAAAGTACGTTGTTGATTGTTTTGAAGAGTTCACATTGATGTAATCATCATCATATTGATCATATTTAGGTAAATCATCCATAAAAGTTTTGTCATCAAACATATAGATCATATCAATTGATTTCTCCTCTATAAGCTGATTTAGATTTTCATCAGTGTCCATGTTGTGAATTGAATACATGAAATAATCCTCTTCTGATCTATGATACCAAGGGTGAGCTGCAAAGTGTTTGGGAACAGTGACCCTTTCTTTCTCTGTAACCAATGGAACAGGATGCCCTTGAACAACAAGTTCATTTCCCATGATGACTTTCTGCATCATTTCTTTCATTTTGTTGGCCAGAATGTCTAGTTTAGCTTATGAAGATTTCAACTGCTCCTTTGCTAATTTCTTCCTTTCTTCTGCCTTGATCTTTGACCTTTTGATCAAAAAATTAGCTTCCACACTAATTGCATTGTCTTGCATCTCCTTGAGTGAAGTAGTGTTCCTTTCTCTCAACTGAAATGCCATCTCTAAATCAAAAACATCTGGGTAATGTAAGAGAGCTAAACTAGGAGGTGGTCTTATATCAACAAGCATGGAATTGTAATCTTGATTGAATTTGGCTGAAAAGTGTTGTACTGTCTCTCCTGGATGTCTTTTCAAATGATCATATTCTTCTAAAATGAGAAAAAGATTTCTCTTGACCTCTCATCTACCAAGGAAAACTTCTACAAACTAATGAAAATTGAATATGCTTGCAAATGACAAAATTTTGAACCATTCCTAATCCCTATCTTGCAAAGATAGAACAAAAAGTCTAATGCATACATCATCTTCCTCCACCTCAAAAAGATCAAGAAAATTCTCAAAACAATGAATGTGTTTCTCAGCAGAGATGTTACCATATTCTCCATCAAACCTGGGAAGGTATTTGTGGTAATTGACAGGGAAATCAAGGAGTATAGGGGGTAATATAAGAGGCTTGTATCTATCTGGAATATTTACAGTTGTAGGAGTATGTACAGGGACTGTAAAACTAGGCTTGATCTCTTGAGGTTCCTCAGGTTGAATTTGATCAACATGAGTTTCAGCAATGTGGTCTTGGCCAGGTTCAAAAAAAGGGAAGAAATAATTAAAAATAAAACCAATTACGTCTTGGATAAAATTCCAACTTGCATACCTGATCTTTTCAGATTGTCTTGTCATGTTTCAGGTTCTTCCTCTAGTGGAGTCTTTGAATTGGAACTGATCTAGATTTGATTGGAGTCTCCAGGTATATGATTTAGCGTTCTTGTGTTTGATCACTGTCCACCATCAGTGATCAGATCTAGAACTTGATACACTTTTCTGAGGAACATTCCCCAGTATGGTTGCCACTATGTTATCACTCTGTAATTTATCAAGCTAAAGAAGAAATGGGCAGAGGTAACCACAAAACCACTTTGGATTCAAGGATCTATCCCTCTAAGACTCAGAGAGGGATCTCTCTATATGATTTAGATTTGTTTGGATTGGATGTTAGGCTAGTTATAAGAGTACATGGTTTGGTTGGAACAAGTAGGGAAGTCCATTGGGCAATGGATTCAAACATGGCCTAATTAAATCAAGGAAGGTTCTACAGGAAAACTTAGAGGGCAGGGTAGGCACCTTTGTTGGATTCTTGAGATTATTGAATGATGTGAGAGAAAATGTGAGGAGAGAATATTGTACCAGAGAAATTAAGAATTCTGGAACTAATCCTCTAGCAGAAAACATAAAAATTATTCAAACGCAAGAAACAGAGTGTATGTCTCAACAAATTATATTCTTAATCTTCTATTGAATCATTCATAAAGAAAACAATATGTAACAGGGAAAAACATATTACAGAAGAGACACTTCACCAAAAAGATATGCAATAGGAATCCTGAAAAGATTGTCTTGTATTACTGAAATCAACTGACCCTTCATACTTCGAAATGGAAAGTATTTATAAGTTATTTACAAAAGGCTCATGTCATAAATGTGCAGGATTTATTTTCTGACTGCATATTTGATTACAAGAATATAGAATTATCTCATATCTCTGGTGCTGATTTGATTTTCTAAAAATAAGCTTTCGATGAAATCAAACTGAAAACAACTGCCAGATGGCTCAGGGGATGGAGCTTATAGATGAATTATGTTTGGATCTTGGAATAACCTGTTGATTTGATGAGGTTTTCGATGATCTGATCCTTGGAATTATGTTGCGTTGTCGATCTTTTGTTGTTGAATCTGGCTATTTCTGTTGATTTTTAACTTCTAGACGTGTGCATGTTTTTGACATCTGGAATGGGATTGAAATTACCTCCACGAACCATGTTATTGTTCCTTAAAATTGGCCATCTGTCTCTCCGAATAACTATGCCAGGAGAAAGGATTATTTTCGATGGTGGGTGATGATGATTTCCATCTTAGCTCAGCGTGACTCATTATGAGACAATTGACAGTCAACAGTCATGTGGTGAAATGTGATTAGTTAACGAATAGGATGACATGGGGATGACTATCCAATAGGGAGATGGGGAGTGTGGGCGGAAAGGTGGATGGTAATGAAATTGAAGGGGTAGTTCCGGGTAGCGAGAGGAGAATCAAATGCGGGGAGGTAATGGGCTCGAGGTTGGAGGATGAATGGGAGCATGAGTGGAGGTGACATGTAGGTCAGAGGTGACGGGTGGTGTGTGGTGAGAGGAGACGGGAGCGTGGAGGAGAGAAGTATGAGCAGGTGGGAATGGTGTGTGGTAGTGTGAGTGGAGGACAGGTGTTGAGTAGGGAGAGTGGCAATATTGGATGAGCGGTTAGGCGGGTTCTCAGAGGGGGGGTAGGTGGTAAGTGGAATTGAGTAGGGGGGTCCGGTAATATGCGAGAATGACACATTGTGCGGGGCCCACACTAGGAAAACCACTTTTCCTGGACCCCCCCCCCGCCCCCGCACACACACACCGTTAAAGGTAGAAAGGTTTGGGGGAAGGGAGGGGGGGGGTGAAAAATTGGTTATGAGTCATTGATCTGAGCGTGATGAGGGTCGTCGATAAGATATGAGCGTGAATTACCCACTATACGACAAAGTGTAATGTTCGATAAAGTCTTAGGATAAAAATATGTGATAGGTAAAGCGTTGACCCCCTTTTTTCCAATTTCACATTATAATTTCATATCCCTATGTTAAATACCCACATTTAATCAATTAAGGGTGCATTTTAACTATGAATACCCTGTTGATGTTCTCTCTCCTTTTACCTTGGGGAAATTATTTGCAGGATGGAATATCATTTACCACACAAGATCGCTGACAGAAGAAAATCTCAATCATCATATGATCCTATGAAATATAGGGTTATAACAGTGTCAAACCCTCCCCATATGAAATACAATGTTGTAGAGGACTTGAGTAAGATAAGGATAAATATTCCTTTTACAGAAGTGGTAAAGATCCCTCAACAAAGGAAAACTATTTTGAGATTGTTGGATGATCCATCTGAAAGAATGGAGGTTGTTGTTATAAGTCCAAAACAAAGCCATAACACATCAACCCTCAAGTTGAGAGGTAAAATCCCACATTTTTATATTTCAATTGAAAATCATGATGTTTCACTTTATAATTGTTTAGTTGACACTGGAACGACCAATAATATCATGTCATTGGTGGTCATGGAGACATTAGGAATGGGTTGCACCAAATATTATGAAACTGATGAAAGTATATATGTAATTGATTCCAGACAAGTGCCAGCTTAAGGAGAAATCAAATATTTTTATGCTTGGATCACGACGACTCCCCATATTATTACAGTTTTCAATATTGTTGTGGTAGACCTTCCTCTTTCATATGGAGTTGTCTTAGGAAGAGATTGGTCATCTGTGATTGAGAGATACATAATGAATGATGGAAGATGCATGATGTTGTTAGATAAAGAAAGAGCAATGATTAAGGTCTCTCGTGAAACCATGAGACCCTTTTCCTTAAAAGAAGGATAATGAACTAATGGAATATTATATAGACGTTGGGATCAGAAACTATGTTATCCTAGACATGGAGTAGATTGAAGATATGGAGAATCAAAAGCATCATTTTGAAGGTTATTGGAGGATGTCATTTGATGGAGCTTGCTCAAGTTCCGAGAGTGGAGTTGGAATCGTCCTCATAAACCCAGGAAATATTGTGCATCCACATGATATCAAACTTGAATTTGCATGCACCAATAATGAGGCAGAATACGAAGCTTTGATTCAAGGATTGATTCTCGCACAAGAAATGAAGATAGAAGGTAATAAATCAAGTTACCCAAGGATATAAGATTAAAAAGGAAAGACTCAAATTATATTTCAAAAGAGTTAATGAATTGATGGAAGCCTTCAACTCTTTCAACATTTCTTTCGTCCCAAGGGACAAAAATCAAAATGCAGATTCATTAGCTTTGGCGGACTCACTGTCAAACCTAAATGATTTTCAGAGAAAAACATCTTTTCAAGTAAAAATAATATTCTGACCTTTTGTACCTGATAATCATGAGTATTTACAAGTATTTGAGAATGATGAAGAATTGGAATTTTTTTTGACGAATGATGATGAAGATGAAGATAATCACATAATTGTTGTCCCAAGGAATTGTATTCAATCTGAGTCTCTTTTTACAAGAGACAATCATGCTGAAAACCTATTGGAAGAATCATCACTATGAAAATTCCAAGAAGCAAGAAAAATTAATATTGGCACTGATAGTTCCCCAAAATACGTCAATTTGGGAGTTGATTGCACAACTGACGAAGTTGATCAATATGTCGCATTATTTAAAGAATATCTTGATGTGTTCGCATGGAGTTATGATGATTTGAAGGCATATGATAAAACAATATTTCAACACATTATCCCCTTAAGAGAAGGGTCAAAGTCTGTCAAGCAAAATATAAGGATAATGAACCCCAAATTAAAACCAATGGTAAAGGTTCAATTGGAAAAATTAAAGAAGGCTGGAATAGTATACCCCATTAGACATTCTGATTGTCTTTCAAACCCTGTGATAGTGAGAAAAAAGTCTGAGGAGATTCATATGTGTGTATATTTAAGGGATCTTAACAAATCAAGCGTAAAGGATAATTATCCTTTGCATAACATGGAGTTTCTTCTCGAACAAGTCACGAGATCAACCTACATGTCCATGTTAGATGGTTTTTCTGGGTATAATCAAGTCTTGGTTGTTGAAGAAGACAAAGAAAAGACAACTTTCATAACACCTTAGGAGACATATGCATATATTTGGATTCCCTTTGGTTTAAAAAATGTAGGAGATACATTTGAGAGGGATATGGATCATGCTTTTGAGGGATTGATAGGAAAATTCATGGTGGATTATCAAGATGACTTAACAGTACACTCAAAAACAAGGAGCAATCACATTCATCACCTGAAAACTTTGACATGTGTAGGTTACATGGTGTTTCTTTAAATCCAAAGAAATTTTTATTTGTTGTAACTCAAGGAAAACTATTGGGTCATATTGTGTGCAAGGAAGGAATCTATGTCAATCTAGAGAGAGTTAAATATATAAATGAAATCAACCCCCCATCATCTAAGAAGGAAGTTCAATCATTCTTTGGCAAGATCAACTTTGTATGAAGATTTGTCCCTAACTATGCAAGTATTGTGAAGTTGATCAATTTATTATTGAAAAAGGACCAAAGGTTTGAATGGACCATGGATACACAAGAAGATTTTAATAATATCAAAAAAGAAATCACTATAACTCCAGTCCTCATTAGCCTAAATTTTCAAAGAGACTTCATCATTTATTTGTTTGCTACAGAAACGATTGTTGCATCTATTCTTACTCAGAGGAATGCCAAGGGTGAAGAATTACCAATTAGTTTCATGAGCAAGACCCTTCATGATTATGAATTGAGATGTTCAGAATTGGAGAAGCAAGCCCTATCTCTTGTGAAAGCGGTGGTGCACTATCAACTTACATACTAAATTCTCATGTCATTGTGTATGTTCCATCCTCTCATGTGAAGATGCTTTTAAATCAACAATTGAGAGAAGGAAAATGGGTAAACTAGCTGGAAAAGATTCAAGAATATGATATTGAAATTGAACCTTTAAAAGAAGTTAAAGGACAGGGTTTATGTAAGCTCATTGCAAATAGTGATTCTTTGGATGGAGTAATTTCAATCTCATTAGGAGAATCCATGGCAATTTCATAATGGTATAAAGATATTATATTCTACTTGAGGTATGGACAATTTCCAATCACCATGAACCCTAAAGAGTGAAGAACATTGAAGATGAAGTCAAGTCAATATGTGTTGATTGCTGATATATTGTTCATGAGGAACTATGATGGCATATTGTTGATATGTGTTGATGAAAAGAAAACTCAAGAATTGATGAAAGAATTCCATGAAGGTATATGTGGTGTACATTTTGCACCTACCACCACCGCCCATAAAATAATAAGAGTTGGGTTTTGTTGGCCATCAATTTCTAAAGAATCATACGCTACCATAAGGAAGTGGTATATTGTCAACAATTTTAAGGGAAAATGAAAAAATATGCAATGCCATTATAGCCTATATCTGTAGAACAACTATTTTCCCAATGGGGACTTGATGTTGTAGGACCAATAAATCCAAAGTCAAGCAAATGACATACATATATCCTCGCCGCTACAGATTATTTTACAAAGTGGTCGGAAGCAGTAGCATTAAAAAGGGTCGATTCTGAAGAGTTGATTAAGTTTCTCAAAGATAATATTTTGTCTAGGTTTGGTGTCCCAAAAATATTCATTACTGACAACGGCTCTATTTTCATTGGCTCAAAATTCACAGAATTTTGTGGAGAATATGGGATTGTTATGAGGCAGTCATAAAATTATTATCCACAAGGGAAAGGTCTTGTAGAATCCACTAATAAGACACTCATTCACATATTGAAGAAAACTATTGATAAGAACCAAAGGAATTGGCATTTGAAATTGAATTATACTTTGTGGGCAAGCATAATGACTCCAAAAGACATCATTGGGATGTCTCCGTACACATTGGTTTATGGGAAAGAAGCAAAAATTCCAATTAGCCTCGAGCTAAATGCTTTGACTTTTGTAGTTAATACAAAGGATGCAGAAGATAGTTCACCTATGAAAAAGAGAGTGAACTAGTTATTGAAATTGGAGGAAGAACGAAGTAATTCCTTGAATAGAACTTCTCAGAGACAAAAAAAGTATCAAAAAATATTTTGATCAAAATGAAACCGTAAACATTTTTCAAAAGGGAGAACTGGTGTTACTCTGGAATAAAGCTAAGGAGAAACCATTGATGCACACAAAATTCGAAGAACTTTGGGTTGGACCATATATCATCGAAAAGATCTTGGGTTTTAATGCTTATATGCTCAAAGATATGAAGGGTAAAATGTTAATGCTTCCTGTTAATGGGAAACACTTGAAAGGTTTCTTCCCCTGAAATTTTCTCATTTCCTTGTACATATTTTTTCATTTACTTAGTTTGTATATCCTTACCCTTTGACTCCATAGCCCAATGGATGGAAGCATCTGGTCATGAAGATTATGGATTCTTGACAACCCACAAGGGGTTATCATCCCACAGTTGGAGCCAGTTGTTGAGATCATTTTTTGTTTCTTGGTTTTCCTTTCCCATTCTATCTTCCCAACTTCTTTTTTCCATTTCTTTTCCCTCTTCTACACCTTCCCTTATTTCCCTTTTCTTTTATCCTTTCATCTCTCCCTTTTTGGTTACTATACTTAGTCATATTTCAGTGATTGGTGGGTTGGCGTACCTTCATATCCATCCACTTTCTCACATCATAAGTCCGCTACTACACTTAGCCATTTTTCAATTGCGTGGGTTCACAGGTTCAAGCCCTCATCCTCCAAGTTCTGTGACCTTCACTTTTCACCCCAGATTCCGTGATCTACATTTTGACCATCATATTTGTCACGGGTGTTGAGCTCCAAAGCATTTTATTCCTTTTGCATGCAAGTCCAACCGATCGCCTTTCTACACTTAGTATATTTTTTATCATCCATAACCACGGGTTGGCGGGTTCCCGGGTTGGCAGGTTCATGAAAAGCTTCATATTAAAACTCTCTCTCGTTCGTCCCCACCATTTTGTTGCTTTTCACAATACACATTAAGTATTGTTTAATGACAACAATTGTTGTGCAGGCTCCGAAAATATCGTTGTTAATGGTGAAAGGCTTGAGGAATTACTCATTAAATTTCATGAAATATTCATTTTCCAAGGGATTAAATTATCATTATCTCTCCAAAAAGATTTATTTGAGGTTATTATCCAACTAAATAAATAGTCCCATCAACCTATGGTAGCATCAGCTAGACAATATTTTTGTGGTGATACTCTGAATATCTTTGGCCATGAAGACCAAAACTTCCAGTGGTCAAGAGCATATTCATGTTATTCCTCTCCTCCTACACATAAATATGTAATTTGGGAATCTGGAATCGCTCGTGTTGGGTGTGTTCCTGAGGATTTTTAATGTAAAGAACTTGTTGCATGGTGTGTGGAAAAGTACGTGCCAAGTCAAAGAATTATATAGCTCCAAAATCATTCTTCGATTTTTCTTTCACCTCAATTTTTTCGCAAGATGTTAAAGCTGTCAAATCCGACTCTTACTTCAAAGGTGAATATTGCAGAAAATTCTTGAAGAAGCATAACAATGGGCTTGACCTCCTGCCTGAATATTTGGAGAATCTTGCATCTATCCCAGCGGACATAACCATAATCTATGTTGATTCCTTTAAAAAACCTTATCGAGAAATTGCATGGATATCTGCTTCTATCTCTCACATGATTTTATATATTCTGTATTTTATAGCGAAAGAACATACCATTTTTTATTGGGGAAAATTGATTTCTATCGAAATATCGTCCCAGTTATCACACTATAGAAAGGACAGAAAATTATTTATGGCCTTTTATCTGATATTTTCTATTGTGCATTGTTGTCAATTCCCAAACTTAACCATAAGTAAGGGGGTCAATTGTGAAACAGATCCATATACCTTTTGGTATCACGCACTATGGAGACATAAGACCCCTATGTTTTTCTATGAAGTTTATAATAATTTTGTTTCATTCTTCAAAAGGTTGTTGTTGGGCGAAAACACTTCAAGGATATCTAACCAAGCTACCAAATGTTTAGAGAAAAAAGGAACAATAGAACAAATGGAGAATAACAACCTCATAAGGATGTTTTTCTCGAAAGAGAATCATTCTTTTCTCCCGTATCATGTATCTGAAAAACTATTTATTACAAAGGTGGAAAGGAAATATAACTTATGGCTACATTTTTTCCATGAAAAAAGGAAAAAACAATTTATTCCCCTGCCATGAAAGATTGGAGATTTCATGTTCATAAATATAAATAAAATTTATGAATTTGAAAATCATTTCAACAATATGAATTTAAAGTATGCTGAAAAGATCAAAGGTTTTGATCCAAACAAAATCTTTGTGGGACATATGCTTTCAGTGGGTTTCGATAAATATTTCATTCATACTATCTTGAACGAAGAAGAAGAAGATAATAAACAAAGCACTCATGTACACGATGATGGCGATTTAGAAACATTACTTAGCAGTAATGATTTTTATAAGCAAAGGAGAAAAGGTCCCAGTGAAAGAAGTGCTCAATATCCAGTTGTTACTCCCAGTAATACTACATCCAGGAGAAATGCTCCAACGACCCACACAGTTAAAAAGGTTTTCAACGATAGTTCTAGTGGAGGGGGAGAGAAGAATCCTCCCCCTGAGAAAATTGAGAGTTCACACAAGCTCCCCGTGAGAAAGAAAAATAAAAATTTAGTGCAAGAGGAAGAAGATAATATTATAGAAAATGACATCCAAAGCTTTTCTTTGGAGGATATGGAACTAGAAGTAGATACTGAGAAAATATTTCATGTAATGGAACAGTCAGAAAATGTGGCTCAACAAAATTCTTTATTGGAAGTCGTTGGAAATGAGACCTTTAGTGAAGAAGAATCCTTCACTTTTCAAAGTATTGTTTTTTATAAAGAGTCTAAAAAGTTGATTGTAGAAAGAAGTGACCATAAGAATAAAAAGGGAAATTCCCGCTCAGAGGTCGACCCGAAGGACATGCGACCATCCCAAATTTCCAAAATCCATAGGGCAAGCGAGGATGCTCTTGACGACACTATTGATGATTTAGAAGCTAGAAATTCTAATTAAAGGAAATGATCAGAGAATTGGAAACTGCCTTGATGCCTCTTCCAATCCTGGAAAGTCCTTTGACAATAGTTAAACCAACTACACCTAGTATTAAATTAAAATGATCTTCTAGTTTACTCACATCAGTCCGAAGTTATGTAGAGAAAAACATTAAAAAGAGAATGTCACTAATAATATAAGCATGTGAGGTATCGAAAAATATTGTTTCTTTCGGTTCAAGGGCACATGCTTTTCATGAATATCTCCAAGTTGATTTAAAGAATGAAGAAGGATGCTACACTGATGTTGTTTTTCCATTTGGGATAAAAGTCTCAAACATGACAAAATTGAAAAGGATAGAAGAGGATTTATCTTCTCCAAGTCGAATTAAACAATTGAAGGCTTGTTAGAAAAAAAACATCAATAATTTGAATAACACTGTCCAAGCATGAGGCGAAGCCATAGTAAAAAGAAAAGAATTATTCAAAAGACTCACAGAGATAGATCTGACAGGAAGCACTGATGAGGTACAAGATCCGAAGTTAATTCTCAATTCATTTTTTATGACAAAGCAACAATTTGATGAACAAGTGTAGATATTAAAGGGATTATCGCCTGGGAAATTTTATGGCATAATTGAATATAATGAAGAAGAGATAGATAATTGGTTGGTTGATTATTCTATGAAAAATCAAGATATTGAGGAGGAAATACATGGCATTTCTCATTACTTAAGATATTTGGAAGGAGAATTATTTAATATCAAAATCAGGCATGAAATAAATGTTGCACCAATGAAAAATTACATTGACGATTGGTTTAAAAAGACGATTGATAAATTAACTGAAGAAGGCCAAGAATCAGCGGTTGAGACGGTTCCTATAACCGTCAATGAGGAAAATAAAAGGACAACAACAAGAAAGTAAATAGGAGAGAGACCATAATAGTAAGTTTATGTTGATCACATCTTGTTTTCTTTATCAGTTTTTCATCCTGTTACTTCGCTTCTTTGACTAGAAAGGTTTAACCGAAATCTGATAACTCCTTCTTGTCTTCTTTCCAGGTCTTGCTACTCTGTCATCGCCCACCATCTTCTCTCCACAACTCACTTTTTGTATATATTTTCTTTATGGTCTGTTGGATCCCCAATCCCATTTCTAAGGACAAACACATTTAAATTTAAAAGCTTTGTAACAAACTTTATATTTCTCAGAAATCCCAAGAGAACTATTTCAGGATCAATTTTGACAGTGTTTTATAACTTTGAGTTTTGAGTATAAAATATTTGAGATTAATATATCATTTTATTTATTTGAGCTCCACATGTGTTTACTCTATTAAAGTTCTCTTATGCATGTGGACCATTTTCTTTCATTTTTATGTGATAAAAAATCTTTAGTTTAACTATGATGGATGTGAGGAAAATTTTCTTATCTTTTTCAAATATGTGATGTGTGAGGTTCCTGGTCATCTCTCGGGAACTCTCTTTAAAATAAAACATTTTATTTTTCTGCAATCTTTATATTTCTTTGAATATCATGACAAACTTTCTCAAAGTCCTATATTATTTTGAAAATATAGAATTCCAAGAATATCTTGAAACATAGAGGAGTACCACCTCTATAAAAACGCAGGGGTATTTGTATCCCCGTGAGGTTGTCATTTCGGTCCTAACGGATTCAAGCTTCAACAATACTCTCCTAGTTGAATTCCTTGCAAATTAATGGTGATGCCTGCCAACATTGATTGGTCTTCTCCTCTCATCAGGAGATCTGTAACTCCCTAATTTGCTTGACACAATCTCCTTATCCATAGTATTCTCTATTTTGTCCAAGCTCTGCATTAACTTGATGTTGAAGCCTTCTTGTTGCTCCTTGCCTTTCATAAGCCTCTCATTATCAACTTTATAACTCTAGACATCCTTTTGTAGAAATTTTATGATCTCTACCAAGTTCATGCTTTCTTCCTTGCCTTCTCCGTGTCCATTTGAATTTGTACCTTCATTTCCCATATTGTCATACATCCCTATGATCTCATCCTCTTCACGACTATAAGTCCTCTGTGTATCTTCCATTTTGTTGGTCTCTATGTTGATCCTGTTTTGCTCTAAATTCTGTTAACTTTGCAAAATGTGCAAGCAATAAGGTTTTTTATACTAAATAATTTAACAAATTCATGAAAATTATGCACAATTATGTTCCAATAATGCATCATAACTCTTTCTTCTGATTTCTTGTGAAATTAACTGCCTAGATCAATTTTTTGGGTGGATATCTAGACTCTTATGTCAAAGACCCTTCCATGAACCCACCATCAACACTTAACTTCTTTTTCTTTCATGGACTCATAATATTTTAACCTTTCTTTCATAATTCCATCCGAAAAGTCTCAACACTTAACCATTTTTTCACTTTTTTGCAGACTCACGAGCTCACATACTCATAATATTGTAACCTTTCTTTCATAAGTCCGCCCGAAAAGTCTCAACACTTAACCATTTTTCCACTTCTTCGCGAACTCGTGGACTCATAATCTTGTAACCTTTCTTTCATAATTCCGTTTGAAAAGTCTCAACACTTAACCATTTTTCCACTTTTTCACAGACTCACAGACTCATAATCTTGTAACCTTTCTTTCATAATTTCGTCCAAAAATTCTCAACACTTAACCATTTTTCAACTTTTTCGTGGACTTATAATATTGTAACCTTTCTTTCATAAGTTCATCTGAAAAGTCTCAACACTTAACCATTTTACCACTTCTTCGTGGACTCATAATCTTGTAACCTTTCTTTCATAATTTCGTCCGAAAAGTCTCAACATTTAACCATTTTTCCACTTCTTCGCGGACTCATAATCTTGTAACCTTTCTTTCATAAGTCCATCTGAAAACTCTCAACACTTAACCATTTTTTCACTTTTTCACAGACTCACAAACTCGTGTACTCATAATCTTGTAACCTTTCTTTCATAAGTCCGTCCGAAAATTCTCAACACAACCATTTTTCACTTCTTCCTGGACTCATAATCTTGTAACCTTTCTTTCATAAGTCCGTCTGAAAATTCTCAACACTTAACCACTTTTCCACTTCTTCGCGAACTCGCGGACTCATAATCTTGTAACCTTTCTTTCATAAGTTCGTCCAAAAAGTCCCAACACTTAGACAAATTCCAAGATCTTACCGCGGTTTCGTGGGACTAACACTTAGCCTGCCATATGGCTCCACATCACCCGTCAAATGTCATCCCGTCCAACATGTACCTGCCACCGTGGTAGTACACGTCTTTCTTCTACCACACCAGCTGACACATGGCCTCCACGCCATGCTGACGTCATCGCACAGAAAATAAATACCCAATTTTTTTTCCCGATTTGCCTATTTTCGAAATTTCCAAAGAGGATCAATTCTTCACATTACCCCTGAAATTTCTCTCAATTTTTACTACAGTAATTTAATAAAACAAGTTGCATACATACTCCATAAATTAATTCTTTGCGAGTTTCCGCTTCAACATTCTGCTAACTTGGCCCATCCAAGCTCAGTGTTGAAAATTGGGCTCTGATACCACATTGTAGCATCCCCAACTATCTATTGGGCTATGCCACTTAAAATTTCTTCTCTCTGATACTGATTTAATTCATAAAAATACTCAACAAATGCACATATTCATACAAAATAATAACAGAAGTATGCATGCAACATACACGGGAAAACCCATTAAAACAAATGCATAAATATTAATGCAACATATGAATTAACACATAATTGACACTTATATTTGATTTAAAAGAACACCAACTACGTGCAGACCTTCCACGTTCCTCCCAACCTTAGACCACATTGTTCATAACTCTCAGTAGTGGGTCACCCCCGAGATGAGACTAAACTCCACCTGGGTAAAGGATTCCTAACTTGGCTAAGGTATCTCAAACAACATAAAAACTCAGTCAAAAGTGCCAACTCAAACTAACAACCTACAGTCCCTCATTCCCCACATGTCTATCCCACCCCAGGAAGTGTGTCCCTTCTCTGCTCAACAATCCCTCGGCTTCCCCACTTCCTTTCCAGGGCTTCAACAACAAGCCGTATAGGAAGTCTCAGAGCCTTGTAGCTGCAGTTTGGCACCTTCGGGGATCAATTCCCAACAATTCTCTCACCTGGAGAGAATGCTCATGGGTCTGACAACCCGCCTCTTCAATTTCCTACGAGCCTGACAACCCGCTTCTTCAGTCCAACTCCAAAGCTAGCCAAGGTACATGTATATGTACAAGTATAGTAACAACAGGGTACTGATCACAACTACTTGAGTGAAGGAATGATCATGATAGAATAAAATGGAAATGAACTAAGTCTAAACTATATGTACGCATATTCCCAACTTAACACTTGTCATGTTGGGAACCACCTTGGGCCCACTTGACCCCCACTTGTCCCCCCTCCTTAGAACTTAGCATAAAATAAATATCCATGCATTGTACTTTAATAATTATTAAAGTAATATTAATATAATATTCCTTTGGGCTTAAGTCCCCTAGCTTAGCCCCCTTTTCCTAAAATCTTAGCTCCCTTTCCCTACTTAGTGGAGTTTATCCCCCCATACTTTTTTACATGGTTGATATGCAACAGTGATGTGTTTTCATTAATATTTGTATGTGATTACATATTGCAATGATGGCTCACTGGCCATTTAGCATCAGACCCCAGCCTAATAACCACACATGCACCCTTGCCCAAAATATCCTGTCTCACCCGCATATATGTTCATTTACATTTATATGTACAATTGGGGTTCAGCCTAGGGGTATTACAAGTTCTACTCTTACCAAGAAAAAAATTGTGTCTTAGGAGAACACTTGAAGTACTATACTCAAACTTTACTAAGCCAATAAATAACTCAAACTTCAAAAATTCTCCAAGTTAAGATTACCTAAACTTGGAATTTATCCATGCAATGGATCATTACAATTTATTTATTGTGCATAATTAATTTATTTACACGTTTACAATTAATTAAGTATTAATTAATATTGTGCACATAATTATGCACCAACAATGTCTAACCCTCATATTGAACATTGAAAATTTGCAAAAAGAATTCTAAAATATATTAAGGGAATTTTATAATTCTAACATTGACCATGTTGCAAATTGTGATTTCAAACGTGTTGGTTAACTAACTCTAAATTTGATTAGAATGATCTTAATGATAATAAAAAAATCTACATTTTGATATGTGTTTTTATCTTGATTTATATCTTGGTTTAGGTGCCAATTTTTGTATAATGAAAAACAATCAACTATTACATTATTTTACGTAACTAATCAACTATTACATTATTTTAAATTGAAAGTAAATACTAAAGTTCTACTCTTATCCCAGAAAAAAAATTGTATCTTAGGAAAAAACTTGAAGCACTATACTTCCCTTAAAATGAAGGCGCCACAATATTATCAAGATGAACAAGTTGTCTTCATGTTTTGAAGAACATATAATTATCAAATAATTAGTATCACCAAAGAACCTAGTGAGCCCAAGTTATCAAATTGATAAACATGATCAATGCAAATAAAAAAGATGTAATCAAGGGCGAGTGTGGATGTGATATCAACCTCCTCTTGAAATGGAGGAACGTGACACAAATTCAAGAGTTTATGTCATGGGGTATGTATGTGATGTCATATTTTTCTCCCTCCTCTAAATGTACCCTTTATCGAAAATATTCTATTATCCTCTCATGATGTATATGTTAGCCTGGATTTCTCTTTCTAATCTCGTGCTTATAGTACCACTTAATGAAAATGTTATGTCTCATATTGTATTGTTTATTATTGTATCCCAGTATGAGTGAGTGTGTATTATAAGCCAATATGACTGAGTGTAACCCCATAAACTTTGGCATGTGTTTAGTGTTTCATAAGTCTTGGAAATGGGTAGTTGTGAGCACAATAAAATGGAAAATGGGTATGTGAACAAATGTTATGGTTCAAGAGAGATATAGATAAACATATTATGAGTGTGTATTATAAGCTATATTATGAGTGTGTATTATAAGCTAATATGAGTGTGAGTGAGTGTAATCTCATAGGCATGTGTTTAGTGTTTTATAAGTTTTGGAAATGGATAGTTGTGGGCAGAATAAAATGGGTATGTGAACAAATGTTATGGTTCAAGACAGATATAGATACACATATTGTAAGTCTAAAGATAAAGAGTAAGTATTGTGTAAGTTTAAAGATAAAGAGTAAGTATTTATAAGTTCCAAGGAAAATGGGACAATGAAAAGTGTTGTGGTCTAAGAGACGTATTATAAGTCACAAGAAAATTGTATGTTGGTAAGTGTTGTGATCTAAGAGAGCAATGAAATATAAGCCCTTGAAATGGACAACTATAATTTTCAAGAAAATAGATATGTGGCCAAGTGTTGTACTCCAAGAGAGATGTATTATAGAATCTCAAATGGCCATGTGTTTTGAGCTAGTTAGCAATATCTCCAATGAGTATTAAGGGGAGCCAATTGGAGCATTATTGTTTATTATGACTATGAAATATTCAATGATGTCATTAAGGGATTAAAAAGTCACTTAAGTGAAAATTAAAAAGTTAATATTAAAAGGTCATTGAATTGATTATGGGAAGGGAAAGAGATTTTATAGGAAGGTAGAGGTAGTATAAATACCTCACAATCAATCAAACATTATGCTAACAAGAAGGTCACTACCTCTTTGGATATTATATTATATTTCATTAGTATAAAGATCATAGTATATTAGAGTTTATATACTATCACAAAACAATATTCACAATAAAATAAGAAAAAATGAGACTTTATATTCTTAAAATCAATATCAAAATTCCATAAATAAACATATTTGAATTTTTTTCTATTCAAATATTTACACACAAGTCACATACACAAGTCGCATAAAAAAGATTATATATATAGTATGATTCAATTATTACACTATATAAACAATTTGAATCATCTTTTTGAATCATATTTTAGTGAATAATTACATATACCCCGATTAAATAAATATTAATAAATTTTCATATATTAGTGGTGAGTTCATCACTCTATATTTCATATTCACACATGGTATGTTTATTTTTTAAAATATTTTATTTATTTATTTTACATAACATCTATATTCAATATTCACACTCTATATTCCATATTCACACATGGTATGCTTATTTTTCAAAATATTTTATTTATTTATTTTACATAACATCTATATTCAATATTCACATTCTATATTCCATATTCACACATTATATGTTTATTTTTCAAAATATTTTATTTATTTATTTTATATAACATCATTATTATGAATGCAATTTTCTAACACCTTTGGATACATTTTGATTTTTGAAGATTGCTTATTTATTCAACCTTAAGTTATTAAGTTCTTGTGAGGTAAATTTCAACATAAATAAATGACACAATTGTGAGGTAAATTTCAACATAAATAAATGACACAATTGTTATATGAATGACACTTGTTATTATGATGATCTCATTTTCAACACTCTCTGTTTTCTCTATCATAAACCAATAATCACCCTGTATTTTCCTTTATGATGACCAACCATAAAGGTATATGGTATGTGTAAGTGTTCTTTAATAATATGTAATTATAATTAAATTGGAGTTCATGTCATTATCAATAAGAATGAGTGGCAACAAGAATGACTGGATTGTTTTGTGCAAAGAGTACCAGGGCACTTTATTGGTAACAAAATTGAAAAAACATTAACAATATTCCAAAATCTTAATAAAAAAGATTTTTGATAGAAGACATAAATTTTAGTGGTGGCCTTACCAGATTTGTTATTTCATGGTAAAGAAAGTCAAGGTTATGCTTTCTTTATACCTTTAAGAGGTGGACCTCTTCTTTGTATCGTACCCACATTATTGTACTTACCTTTCCATGGCCAAATTAATTGATGCCAACAATATTTATTTGATAATTCAATGGCCAAATTAATTGAAGCCAACTATATTTATTTGTTTATTTGATAACTTGTTTATTTGTTTATTTATGAGTAGTTTTTCACATTAGAGGTGGACCTCCTCTATGTACCATACCATATCAACGTTATTGTAATAACCTTTGCATGGTAAAAAAAATGCACGACAACAATATTTATTTTATAATTTGTAGTGGTCACAAGGGAACATTGAAGGAATATCTCTATGTTTATTTACGAGTACACATATTCGTTTTTCACCAATCTCTAGCCCACCACTGTAAGGTAAGATCTCATATATTTTAGTGAGCAATGATTATGTAAGAGTACTTCTTTGTATTTTATTTTTTTATTTTGAATGGATGCAATTAGAGTGTAGGATTTATATGGATGGTAGTGATACTGGTCATGTTGTTTATTGTATTTTAAGATTTATAAAAAAAAAATTAAAATAAATGGAGTCATTGTAAATATTATTTAAAATGTTATTTTTATGTTTGAATATGGTGGAAATGAAAGCATCAGAATAATTATAGTTTTTGTAAGTGAGAAGGTCTTAAAGAGTAATTAAGTTATGAAATTGTGTAAAGTTGTGTCTTATATTCTTAAGGGTGGTTGGCATATCAAATAAGATTGACATCGTGGATTGAACGATATGTGATTTTTTAGGGATTTGTAGCATGGTTGAAAACTAGGATATATTTCATACTTAGATTGATATTCATCTAACTAAAACATTATTTTTTACAGAGTGAACCCAATTGGTTCTGCAAACGATCACCAAGGGCAGACTTTCGATCCTCCACCACTGTAACTCCAAGATAGATATCACTCCATATAAGAGACCTCCTTGTTCTAACACTCACCTCAACAATAGACACGATCTCTAGTGATCTGAAATGAATTGAAATGAAAACATAAAGCAACCCATAATAGTTATGTCTTTACCAAGGTAACTATTTTAAAGTTCATTTGCTCTACATAAGTTGAGACCGCAGACTTCATAAGTTGAAACATAAGGAGACTGTAGAGGCCATAAGTCGAATGGGATTGACATCGCAGGTCAAAAGGCACGAGATTGTTTGGGGTTTTTGTAGGTTTAGGTCTCCATAGCATGGATGAAGAGTGATATATATTTAATACTTATGTTGATATTCATCTAATGAAAACATCGTTTTTTATGAAGTGAGCCCAATCGATTTTGCAAACGATCACCAAGGGTAGATTTTAAATCCTCTACCAGTGTAAATCCGAGATAGATATCACTCTAGATAAGAGAAATCCTTGTTTTTGAGGCTCACCTCACCAAAAAATAAGATCTCTAGTGATCATAAATGAATTGAAAAAAAAAACACAAAGAAACTCATAATATATATGACTTTACAGAGGTAACTATTTTGGAGTTATTTTGGTCTACATCACAAAGACAGTTGGAGGAAGATGAATGGACTATGGATTAGGGTTTCATAAATAGGGTTTTAGATTAAGGGTTTCTAAGCTTGGTTTTAGGTCTGCAAAACCCTCTCCCAAGCAAATGGAGGATGACCTGGTCGATTTTTTAGATGACTCACTGGAGGACTACAAGATCTGGTTCAGCCCAATGGACATCCATGGCACTCTAAACCCCTACTTATCCGTTGTAGTAGTGAAAGGATCTAAGCCCATATGAGACACCAATTATGACCTTTTTGGTGAGCTGACGTGGGCTTAGTTCAGACATCATGTTGTTGACCTGGTTAACCTAGACACTAAAATGGTAGTAGCAAGCATATCTCCCCAGTCTAGTTTTCAAGCCCTGCACAAGAAAAACTCTGGATCGTATGCATTGGAAGAACAACTAGGTGAAGCAAATCTCTCCCAACATATGGATCTAGTGGGGGAATTAACCCTAACACGGAATAATAAACTCCAAGATCTAATTTTGAATGATCAATAACCCCCTCAAATTGATGGCAAGCTCCCTTGGTTCTATATTCAATGGACGAGATTCAACCAATTACCAGGGTTGTGGTTTCATTAACTTAACTTTAATCGATGATCTTATGAGAGACACTCCTTCCTTTGATCCCAAAGCCTTTGCACAAGAGGGATTGGGATCCTAAGGAATGGGGAATCACTACAAATGTAGGAAGTGTATCAAGTGAAAATCAGAAGCTGTAAACATTCTTCTAGGAGACAATGCCAAACTCAATGACATAATGGAATTTGAAGACTCAACACTAGTTCGTCAATTCCTAAGTAGGAGAATTGGAGAAAAATTACTTAAGTCTTGGACAAAGGAAAACTTTGGTTCCCTACTTGGTTATATCCCATGAAGCATGGTCCTAGTGAGAGGTTGGCTAGTTTGGACCTTTAGAGCTACATAAGATGTGCACAAAATACTTTGAAATAGATGGAAATGGGGCTCACGGGCCTTATACCTAAAAAAATGGCACCTTGATTTTTATTCCCTCTTGGCCTAATTAGATTATTCTCTAGTTTGGTTAAAGTTGTCAATGCTTCCTATGATCCTTTAGTTCGAGGAAGTCTTAAAGGAAATTGGAAATTCAATGGGCCTATACTATGAAGAAGATAGATCTTTTCAAGACATCAGATATATGGGGATGGAAAAGGTGTTGGTGGGAATCAACCTATCAAAAGGATTGGAAAAATCCATACTGATCATGAATAGATCGGTAATTTTCTATCTATTGTAGCATCTATTGACACCTTCATGTCCTAGATGCCTAATTGGACACCATATCCATATCTTGTTGACTTTGATCACTTTGAAGATTTCCTAAATAGCCTCCTTAGCAATCCACATGCTCTTCCTTTTCACAAAAGGAGAATGTACATGCCCTTCGTACTCACAAAAGGTGTGTGTGCATCAAAACATGGATAACAAAACATAAAATGCATGAAAATCACATGCTCTTGAACAAGGTTTATGGGAAAACTTCTTTTGTAACTTTCTAAAACTTGTTCAAAACTACCTCAACCAACTTACAATGGTATAAAAATAGGCCTAAATGGAACGAAAGGCTAAGCACTAATGTATAACATATCTATCACACTGATATCTTCACACTAGAGAAATAAGATATGGTTGATTCCCTTGGGTTTTTATGACCTTTTAGCCCTAAAAAATCCCTTGTTTTATGAGTGATTTCTCATTTTCATGCATTTAAGTCCTAAAAACTCTTAGTTTTCCTCATCTTATTGCATGGAGAAGAGTTGGAGTCTTGAAGCATTCCTGAGTGGCCCGGGTACAGAGGAATCTAAATCACAGTTACAGAAGGTGACGACAACAACTCAGGTATAACTTTGTATATTGTTGTTTACTTCAATTAAAAATGAAGATCTCTCTTCTTTCCCTCCCTCAAATTTATTGTATATATTCAGTAATCGATCTCTTTCTGTATTTGGTCATGGAACTAACTCTCCTAATTTGTTAGTAAGGATTAGTTATTTCACTTTTGTTTTCATTTTTATCTATTGGTTTGTGGAAGGTTCTTGTCTTCTTGTGTGGAGGTCTAGAAACTTGGAATGGATCAAGGG